>JAPZDX010000001.1:12970307-12980805 GCA_029783625.1 Naso annulatus | reverse complement strand
GATGGAGGTAAGACTTAACCCCAAAGTCAGAATAGAAATGTATAATGCAATTATATGGCACATGATTTGAGCAAATATAGCAAACTGTATTTATGTTCACTGTTCAGTTTAATGCTCATTGATCTAACCTGTTAAAACAAAAGAAAAAAACATTACAAGACATTCTGAGTGAAATCCTAACAATTTTTGGAGCAAGGCCAACAAGTAACTTCTGTCTGGTTTCTTTGGTAAAGAAATGACATAAGACTTTTCCTTACAAAGAGAGAGATAGAGAGAGAGAAATTTTATATTTGTGATTGAAACATGCGAAATACTGTCAAGGAATGGACATCAGTGTTTCCTGATTTTGTCAAAGCCGCATTCAGCAGGATCAGTTTTGCTTCAGTTAGTCAGGACAGAACAGCAGAACAGCCGCAAAATATTTTTCATACTACTGTTGTATAAAAAAAGGACTTCAATTTTAATAGTTTAACTAATAATAGCAGTATTTTTTGCTTACCACCAAACAAAAATAAAAGGAACTACTTGAAGCTAGAACCTTGCATAAGAAAGATACTGAATTAAATAATTCATTGAATTCTTTGCTACATTGTAAACAGAAATGTGAAGATTTTATGTTTATCAAAGAACTGCTAAACCAAACTAGTCATATTTTAGACAACTATTTCCATAGAGCCGGATGTCAAACTATGGGTGTGCCATGTTATGCAGCTAGTTCTCAAAATACAAAAACATGAAGAAAGTAGAAAATAATTCTAAAAAAGACTAAAGAGATAAAGCTGAGGGAGAACACATGAGAGTTCCATGTTTCAGTCATTATGCAGCAACAGTTGAGGCATTTTACAGACTTTGCAGAGAATTCCCAAGACTGGCAAAAAGATCAATGGGATCAACTTCAGGGTAAACGAATCTTACAAAAACAATTCAATACAAACAAAGTGAGACAGTCAGGGGTCAGTAACTTTGAGCAGCCAGTGGTCCAGCTAAGGCTAACTGTGTGTACTCGAGTGTTGACTGTTGCCTGATATCTAGATGCCTTTTGCTTGCAGGATGCTTCAGTATTGATATGAATTTTTAGAGGGAACATAATGCTCCACTGTTCCAGCAAGCTGCCTTCACTCCCACTCATCTTTACTCACATACAGAACCCTTTTGCAGCAAAATGTTCATTCTTGTTAGCACATAGTTGAACCTGCAGGAAACATGTCGAAAGACTACATCAGGTCTACATATGTCCTTCACAAAGTGAAGTGATTGTCAAACCATTGGGAATTTGGTCGAACAAGAACATATCGATTAATCTGCCAGAGGGTCCCAGCCCTTGAGACTTCTCACTGAGTGCGCACTCACACTTGACTCAGTTGCTACGTACCTGTGCTCACATTGCTGAAGCCTGACCAGACCTGAGCACGCTTAGGACTTCACTGAGCTCCACTTAGCTGCCTGTTTTAGGGATTGCATCTTGTACCGTTATGTTTTATTGTCCTCTGGTATCAAAGACCAACAAAATAGTTGTGAAAAATTTCAAGCAAACACTCCACGAACAATCGCATCAGTGTTGACATGTCCCGTTCCATACCCATGCACCTAAAGTCCACCTATTCCAGTTGTGCCAGGGCCAAGACAGTGTACCGTGCCTGAGTGCATCTAATATAGACAATACATGTCAAACAAACTGGACGTTGGAATCAAAGGTGCTTGGACATGATACGGATCGCTCAGTGTTAGTGCCCCCTTAAATGCCTCAGTGATTTGGATCATTACCTTCCCACACACTAAGAGGAATTTTTTATTCATATGCTAAAACCATCAATAGAGATACTTACGTCTGTCTTATTGCATTTAAGCTGATTTGAATGTTACATTTTGACTGATAATCTCTCTTTTACGGGTCTTTAACATTCTGCAGGGTAACCGAGACTCTTCTGTTCTGTCTCGCCTCTTCTCTGTTGAAGCCTGACTGTCTAATTCAGTGGTGTGAACAGAGGTCATAACTTAGAATTCAAGGCAGAGAGACATTAGTATTCCTGAGGCCCACACTCTGTATGAGCCATCTGCTGCTTTCGCACTGCTTCTCTCGCCCTCGGTCTTCTCCTCAGCTCCGCTTTTGGGCACAGTCACACACAAACTTTCAAGACATGTGTCTGCCAAAAAAGTGTCTGATGGTAATTTAGAGCTTTATCTCATTGTAGATGAAGCGTTTTGTGGCAGACATGAATAGGTCTTTCCCTGGAGACAACCCTGCACGATTGGTCCCCAGCTGCAGCTCAGAACAGACATTTGGGACACTGCAGGCAGGCAGGCTGGTGTGTTGCTGTTCGTACTGCTGGTGTGTGTGCCAAGCCAATTTTAGTGATGAAGGTAACAGCTTGAATCAGTGACTACAATTCAGCGCTTTTATGTGGGACACTGATACTTTTTGTGTGTGTTTGTGCGTGCAGATGCAATATAGAAAGAAGTACGACAATGGAGCCAGCTGGATTCTGATTTGTTTTTGCAGTAATATACCTACTTTAGGTAGAGAACAGAGAAACAACCTGTTCAGGAGAAACTCACTTAAAGACACAGTCTTTTAACTGCCTATGTGTAGCTATGGGCAGTTAAGAGATCTTGTTGCCAGAACAAAATGAAAACAAATCCTCTTCACTGAGGACTTTTTGATGCTTTGGAGTTGTGGCGTCATGTTTAGGTTGCTCATCACGTAATTACTGTTCCCTTTGTTTGAGTCTGACGAAGGTTCAGCCAGCTCTAAAAAGAAAGCTGCAAATTAGTTTTTTTTTTACAAAAGATTTGTGAAGACTAAACACAACTGTGCTGCTTGTCAATTTAAAAGGGTGGACGAGAAGCGAGAGGAATATTAAAGCCAACCTTGAAACTGGAGTAGAGCTAAGTCAAAGTCAGCGAATTACAATACGAAAGTCATGAAATGGGATTTCTACCAGAAGTTTACGCAAAGACAGAATCAAAGAAGACAAAGGCGAAAGGTGTTGCTCCACTTCACCTAACATCACTTAACCTCGCCTGTTGAAAGCTGCACACACAGAAGTCTGCAACTGTCAGCAGATGACAGCAGATATTCACATGGATTCTGTGCCTGCATAAGAGAAAACAACTAGTCAGAAATATCAATTTACTCCAGATACCATTGCAGCTTGTCAGCCATTTTCCTGGGGCAATGAATCGAATTTCTTTCAAAACAAAGTGAGAATATGTCTGAAAAAATATTTGCAAATGACACTGTGAAGTTATCATGACATATTTGGCTTGCAAATAATAGAAAATCTTGCGGTGAAAAACATAGAAAAACTGCACTGCAATAGAGGACATCACTGATTCTGAGGTGAGACTTCCTCCTTTGGCAATTCACCATCAGCTGCCAACTAGAGCCACACGTGAGGCAACATGTGACCACAGTTGGCTTAAAGAAAACTGGACCTGATGTCTAATTTTAAACTGTTTAATTTGAGGACTACTTCAACAGACAACAGATTCTAAACACGCAGATACAAACTCGCCTCATTGCATGTAAACACATCCTGTGCATACAAACATAGTTTGTACCATATGTCATAATTCATTTTTAAATCTGTCCTAATGGTGCTAAACAGGTGGGACAGATCCCCTGTGTGTCTTGATGATGCCATTTGCTGTTTATGTACAGACTCATGCAAATTCAATAAGCACAAATCAATTTTTAAATATGTGCCAGACAAGGCAGATCTGGGAAAAGCCACTGGGCTATATATGATTTCCAAAACAGCAGGTGTGACGTCACTTAGGAACAATATCAAGAACAGGACATGAAACAAATATGGCAAGAGTCAGGCAACAACACCAGAAAAACAGGGCTTGTGAATACAGGAGAAGGTCAGAGGGTATCAGTCCCCACGGGATGCAGTTACCCATAGTTACCAATCCTTGGCCCTGGGGAATAGGGCAAGGCTGGGCTGAAGCTCTACAGGAGGATGCTGGGCAATAATGTGGAGGAAGCCAGAGGGTGGAGTCAAAGAGGCGCATGCTGTGCAGCAGCTGGTGGGGGAAGGGAGGAGCAAAGAAAGATGGGAGGGAAAGGAGGAGGGAGGATGGGGCAATTGTTACAACAGATTCAGGCACTATTGTGTACCACATCCCGACTCAGGAGCTCAGGTAAGAGATACAGTCAATGCACGGTTTCCTACATGTTTACAAGCTGAGGCTATTTTTAGAGAATTTGCAAAAGTTTATAATGAAAACCTTTTATGAGCCATTAAAAATGATGCACAGAAATCGCCTCATGAGATGTAGCCTACATGTTGCAGTATTTCCTCAGGTGTACAGAACATGTGTGTCTTTGTGTCTGTGTGTGTGCATTTCCAAGTACTGTGTTATCAGTAAGCTCTACGCAAGTTCTCTCTAACATCTCCATGCGACACAGCAGCAAGAGCCAGTCAGCCGAGGACATGTGCTTTGGATGTACACGTCATTTTAGTCCCCTGACGTGGCTGACTGTGGAGTAACCAACTCTGAGCATTTGTGTGCTCCTTTTCTGCATTTGCGTGTTTGTGCATTAGAAGTGATGTGTTTATACCAGGTTGCGCAGAGCTAATTAACCAGTGTAATCACTGGCGGTGGAAAATGTAATTATGGTGGAGGAAAATGGGGGAAAAGAGCAACAACACTCCTCTGAGGGTAGTTGTTTATGGCAACTGGATGGTACAACAGAGTGGAGATGGAGGCGAAATGGATGTCAGGGAACAGACACACACACGCACATACAGACTCCACTGGTGCTCTTATGATTGTCAGCCTGGATTCTATTTGTTTGTTTGTGTGTGTGTGTGTGTGTGTATTGATGCTTGCTTGCATGTTTGTGTTTCTTTTCTATGTCAGTAATAGGATTCATTCATGATTTGTGGATACCTTTATCTTGTTTGGGTACCTTTTGTAATATTTGTTTTTGTACAAAGTAAGCCTATTATTTTAAAGCTATGGGATCAGTTCCTCATCCTTTTTTGGGTTTGCCCTGAATTTGAACATAACCACAGCCAGAATACCTTCTTCTTTATTTTATCTAGATTTCGTTGCTGGACATTGTTTAGTTACAGATATTTGATGATAAAAATAGTTTGATCACAGTAATCCCACCGCATTGATGCAGGGAGAGGAACAGCTTAAAGGTGATTTGGTAGAGATTCTTGAATGGTTAGAATAGCGTAATTCAGGTTTTTACAGTGAGCTTTGTGGCTACTTCCTCACAACAGCAAGAAATAATTTGCTGTCCTCTCACCTGCACTACTTAACCAGGTCTTGTGTAGGAAGAGACTTTGTCTCCCAGGCTGGCCATTCTCAGCGAGGATCAATACAAGTCATCATTGACATTTGAAAGCCCAGTAGTATCGGGGCACATGTGCAGCACCTGCGTGCAGATGACCTTGATTTAACTATTGATTTTTTTCTCTAACAGTGTCCCTTTAGGTTTATTTGAAGACGGTCTGCTTAGAAAGGCTCTTTGTGTTTATTGGTCTGAAGCTAAACCTGCCTGATATATTGAGCCCTATTGTGTATTTGCAGCCAAAGTTGTGCTCGGTAAGCACAAAAGTGTTGCACTGAACGTGGCTGAAGTAAACCACAGACTGTTGTGCTCAATTACAGGAATAAAATGATTTGTCAAGCCCTTTGCAGCTGTCTGCGAAATGCAGGAAAAAAAGTGAGAGAGAGATAAGTGGAGGACTTTGTAAGGGTTTCATGTACTATATGTGCGATTTGCCATTTCACTGCAATAAACTTTCTGGCCTAATGAAACAAACATATGACGGTATTTGTCTTAAAAGCTTGAAAGCTTAACAGCTTTGGCCTTGAACATTGTATTTAATCTATTCCGCTATAGCATGTTCCTCTCTTTTGTATGCATTGTATGAGTGGATTAATAGTTATATTTGATGTTGCTCTAACACAGTGTCTCTCTGTCTTTATCTGTCTTCTAGGATCAAACCAATAACAATGCATGGCCTGTAAGCCGCCGACCATGGCTCATAGGAAGAGGCCAGGGACCAGCGGAGGGAACAGTATGGCTGCTCCAGGTCCCGCCTCCTGTCCTACCACTCATCCTACAGAGTCATGTGATCTGAAAGCCCTCCCCCATCGGCAACGCCCAGTCCGCTATCCGAAAGAGTCACATGTTTCGAAACCCATCCCCCGTTCCTCTAGGACACAATATCCTCCTTCCAAGTCTCAAGACATGAGTCACAACCATCCGGAAGTGGATGCAGATTCAGAGGTTGAAGTCAGTCGGTACGGCAACCAAGCAGATGCTGAGCTGGAGGACCAGCGGCCAGCAACACCCTCCACACCAGAACACGAACGTGACCAGGATGATCATGACCCGGCAGACTTCCATGGTGGAGCTGACAGCCTGGATGACGACTCCAGCTCAGACTACATTAACAACACGTCAGATGAAGAAGAAGACTATGATGACGGTGAGTGCGATTTTACTCAAAAAGCTGACTATTATCATAAATAAAGATTTTCTTTGCCTCTTCATTATCCATGCTTCTGTTATTGATTCTGAGCTCTCTATTAACTTCTGTTCAATAAACTGTAAAGGCAGACAAAAAGACTACAGTTGAGTCATTGAGCAAGAACCAAACTGGAAAAACATGTAACAACATGAAAAGGGAAGCTTACAAAACGAAAGAGGAAAACTGTTGCTTAGAATCATGCTTTTATTTTGTGAATTTATGCAAAAGCTTAATTTGGCACCAGGATCAAAGATCTTTCCCCGTAGCAAGACTAAAGTTCTGCATGGAAATTACCTTGGAAATCTGTCATCCCTTTGTTAGGTAGCTGTATGCAATTGAGACATTAGTTAATAGTTACAAATATACAAATATAACCTAAATTAATCCAGGATTCTGTAAAAATTTGGAGCCAGTTTTAAATGGGAACTAGTAATCGATTCCTATCCCTAATCATGACCTGTGACTGTCTTGCGATGCAGTGCTAATTGTGCTCTCAATAATAAAGCCGCAAATAGTAAGAAACATGTATGTTTGTGATCATGAATCCTGCAGGGCTGGCAGAGGAGGATGAAGGTGTGACCTATTACATTCGCTATTGCCCAGAGGATGACAGCTACCTGGAAGGGATGGACTGCAGCAGCCAGGGAGACTGCAACCACAGCCACACTCGCAGCCAGGGGGACTGTTCCGGTACCATGCAGCCGGACGGAGCCCACACCGATGAATGCCAGGAGGCTGTGGAAGAGTGGGTCGAGGAGGGAGAGGTTGAGGGGGAGGTAAGAGAGGAAGAATGGGTGGAGGATGAGGAGGGAGAGGGGGCAGTGAGGGAAGAGTGGAGAGAAGAGGAGGAAGAGGTGAGGGAAGAGTGGAGAGAAGGAGAGGAGGAGGTGAAAGAAGAGTGGAGAGAAGAGGAAGAAGAGGTGAGGGGGGAGTGGAGAGAGGGAGATGAGGAGGCGAGGCAGGAGTGGAGAGAGGAAGGCCAGGTGAGGCAGGAGCAGTGGGTGGGACGGGAGAGGCACAGGGTGGAGGAGTGGGGTGAGGGAGATGGGGAGGTTCGCTGCGAGGTGGTCGAGCAAGACCCAGACGAACAGATATACAATGGAAGACCAGAGCCCATTCTGGAACATCACCATCACCATCGCCTCCACCACCAGCCTTCCCTGCAAGACACCCTACACACCCGGGAGGAAGAGGAGGAGGCAGAGAGCGAGGAGTACTGCCCTAATGAGGAAGAAGATGAGGAGGGGGACGAGGAGGACAGACATGGAAGGGCCTACACTGGAGACTACTATGCCCCAGAGGACAATGGGAACTCATTGCGCGTCTCTCCTTACCGTAGCCGTAAGGTCCTGGTGGTGGAGGGGGAGACGGGGGAGGAGGCAGAGGAGGACATTGACCAAATTGTCGCAGAGATCAAGATGAGTATGAGCATGGGGAGTCTAAGCAGTGGCACTGACCAAAGCCCATAGGAACTGGCACAGGACCCCACAGCAAGTGACTACTCTCACCCCAAACCTGATGTGGCCCCCTACCCACCAGTTCACCATCGCCACGACAGCAGGCCCAAGTCCCTGAACCTGCCATCGATGCACCACAACAACCCCTACCTCCAGAGGGGCATCAAGACACATCCACGCTCTCCTTAGGACAGGCAGAGATGGACACAGGAGCAGGTAAGCTGTTTGTGATAGGGCAAAGCTGTGAACTTTGCGTTTTTTTATATTGTGTTCGCATTTATCAACTGACAGAATCATCATTCCTGCTGGGTTTTTTTGGGGTTTTTTTGTAAAAAATTAACATTTACATAATTGGGAATTAAGAAAGCAAAACACACGCAAGACAAGACAGATTTTGTATTTGACTGAGGTCATTCAGTCCATATGAAATATCTAGAAACCATTTGATATCATCTTTTTTTCAGCGCCTAAAAGATTCAGGTCCTGATTCATGAGCATTGATTTGATAATCCTGAAACAATGATGAGCTTAAAAGTTTTAAGTAAAGATTACCCCAAATGTTTCCGTCCACCAGCTGTCAGTCACTTCTGATATTTTGCTATTTATTCAGTAACTACACACATGCAAAAATGCAGACAGCATATGCAATGAATGGTCTAACTAACTAAGGCAGTATAAAAAAGGTCAAGGGTTCATACTGTAAGTAATGACTAAAAAGCCTATAGGCAGGAGCATAAAGATTACATATCCTCCTTTATTCTTTTCTTTTTAAACTACCCTCTAGAAATAAAAAATAAAATAAAGGAGAAACAAAGAAGAAATTTAATCTTGGCTATTAGCAAGCTTGATGATGAAAGGTAGTAAGCTAGTTGCTCTGAACAACAGGCTCAATTCTCCCACTCCTTTGAAAAGTTAAAAGACACAGTCTGCTGTCTTTCTTTCAAAACATCAAAATGATACAAAAATTAAATAAAAAAAGAGAAGACAAACACCTGCATACAGAGAGTACATTAACCAGACAGCAGCCAAAGTTTTCAGCAAAAAAATCGATAGAAGATTTACCTGTTGTTAAAAATGGCAGCCTTTGCAAGTTGAGCATTCCAGTGGATTTTCATTCAGAAATGTTTTCCCTTACCAGTTAAAAATAGGTCTTTTCAAAGCAGACATTCTCACTTGTATTTTTAGGAAAAGCACAGGTGGCATTAATGACATTAATAGTGACCATGTTGTTTTCAAGTGTCCCAGTGAGCCATGGCAGTGTGTCAGTGAGCCAATATGAAAAGTAACGGGACTGAAACAGAAGCAGCCATCACCATTTTTATTGTTCTCTCTGGTGCTTTTCATACCGTGGCATATTAGTGCATCTTTCTTACATAAATAGGCACAAGTGGTTATACTACTTAAAAGGTGTTTTGTAGTTTTGGACAGGAAATAGGGGAGAGAGAAGGAATGACATGCAGCAGAGGGCCACAGGGTGGAATCAAACTCAGGGCTGCTGCAGCGCAGACACAGCCTCTGCACATGGGTTGCCCTGGTAGCTCAGTTGGTAGAGCAGGCACTCCGTATTAGTCGATTTCTAATTTTGTGAATCAGTTCCACAAATACAGAGAATGGCACACAGATAAAAAGACAGAACATACAAACTGCATTAGCAGTGTAACAATGGCGAGAACCTCAATACTTTTGCAGAAAATGCACAGATACTTTTGAATACTTATAATACTTCTAATTATATTATTATTATTATTTTAATACTTAGAATACTTATTTGAAGACTTTTGTGGTGAGCAGCTAGAAGTGACTAACAGTTGACATGGTAGCGTTGCTTCCAGCCATCCAGAGAACAGCTGGAGCCATGTTACCTTGAGATGTCCCACTCCTCATCTCTCTCCCTCTCACAGACCTGTATGACTGCACACACACACACACACACACGGTACAGGCACGCCGATAGGCTAAAACACACACAGAGCTCCCCCCATCTTCTAAAAGTCAGATGGTAAAGGGAGAACAGAGATGGTCTCCTGTGGGCAGCATGCTGAAACACACCTGCTCCACAGTGTGCACATGTGCTTGTACATTCACTGCGAGGCTCATTTGTAGCACAGAACTGGGTCAGACAGTGTAACTAGATTAAACTAGAAGAATATACAGAGCTCTGCAGATTCAGATGACTCCCATAGCCACTGAGATGAAATGTTCTCTGTACACCACTTCAACATGAACCCAGAATGAACCAGAACGACAATGAGTTTGATAAGAGCTTTGCTTCACTGTGCGGAGCCAAAGGATTATGTTGAAAGAAGAGTTATCGGAGTTGTTGTGAGAAAAGTATATTACACAGTAGTGTTATCATATCTTAAACGATGCTTTAACCATCAGTGTCTAGGCATTAAAGTATTTGTGACATGTCGATATGATTAACAAAGAGGCATGGCTGAAAGTTGTTGCACCCTTAAAGCTGGGGTAGGCAACATTTGGAAATCAAGCTAGCTGTAGCATGAGACTCCTTGTGAAGCCCTTTCTCCCCGTTTTCGCTTC
>JAPZDX010000001.1:12913005-12924615 GCA_029783625.1 Naso annulatus | reverse complement strand
GTTCATGTAAAAACAGACCCCTCCAAAATGAAAAATTCCTTCAATTTTGAAAAACAACATTATTTGTTGTTACTAATGTTATCTCTCAGATGCAATAGAAGAGAATCTGGAGAAAATTCAACAACCTGATGCATTTCAAAATATGGATTCTATAGAACCTCAATTCTAAAGTTTACTGAGGTTTACTGAGTGAAATTCTATGAGATACTTATCAATAGTCAGTGTATTACTGACAGTATATGGCCGTTGACATGCCCCATAGTTGAGAGAAGCTGCTTTAGAAACTCAGCAATAAACTGCTGTGGATGGGAAAGCAGCACAATGCATTTCAGCCTCCTAAAAAAAAGTACACCTAAAAAAAAAATCAATAGCAGTGTAAGTGTTCGCTATATTTAGAATATTTTTACCACTTTACGTTACCATTAGAGAACCCTCTCTGATGGGAAACTGAAGCTGCTATATTCATCTATGCTCTCTTTGAAGCCACCGGACTGCTTTGTCAAAAAGAGTCATTTTACCTCACAGAACACAGGAGCTGCTGGTCTATCATTTTGTTCGTTTGCTCGTTTGTGAAAAACATACAAATCAATCAAGGCACCAGATCAGCAACTCACGTGCAATGTTCTGCGAGGTAGAATTACTGCTTTTGTCAAAGAGTCTGGTGGCTTTGGAAAGAGCAATATTGCACCTTTAGTGTCCCATCAAGAAGGGCTGTCTGACTGCAAGGTAAAGCAGTAAAGTTTTCGAAAATTGTAGCGGACATTTACAGTGATATTGATTTTTTTTTTTTTTTTTTTTTAGGTGGGTCTTTTTTATGTGCCTAAAATGTATTTCGCCTCTACCTCCATCAATCCATTGCAGTTATTTCCTGAGATTCCTCCACTAGTACTCCTCCTTTTTCTCCAAAGTGGGGGTTTGCAATCCGCCATTCTATGTACTGTAAGTAATACACCGACTATAGATAAGTACCAAACCACGTCAAACAACCTGAACTTTCCCTTTAAAATACTGTGCCGGCCGTAATGAGGGTTCTACACTGTATACTCCAAAGTCCACCTGCAAACTAAGTTTAGCCACACACATCCACCCGTCCTTATTGATTAAACTTTGTAATTGTAACTCAAAACCTGCATGCAACGGTTTGAACACTACTTGTGGGACTTTGAGAAAAGTAGCATATGAGATAAATCTAGCTTTGGCTGCAGAACAAGGTGGACTGTCTCCAACAAGCAGCCTGCAGCAGAATACATTTAACACATTTACTGTGGCCTGGAGGCACATGGCGTCACACCCCACTTCATATCAAATAAAAAAAATAACTTGCTGTACTGTGTAGATAAAAAGGTCAACATTTCAAAATTTTAAAGGTCAGAGATTTCCATGTTCATGCATCTTGTTACCACACTATCAAGACCAAGGAATATATATATCATTCTTTTTTTCAGAGCAAGATATCTTTTCTATGCTATACAGAGATAAAAGATATGGAGTTTATCTTTCATTATCCACCCTCTGTCACTTCAGACTGCCAGTGTGACAGGCTTGTTGGTTAACACTAGTATGTATTTTGCCTTGTTGCACGCCATGGTCTGAGAAGTCTGCCCCTGGAGGAGTATGATGCTCTCTAGAGTACATCAGCTGCGTTGATTCAGAAATGGGTTTTAAAGTTTATGTGTTGTTATGTAAGAAATACATCACACAGTTCAGCCACAGCAATAGAAAGCAAAGGACTCTATAATGCACGCTCACACAGTGAAGACACGCAGGCTAAGAGGCTTGCACACTCCTGTCCAGTGGACTCTTGAAGAACTGCCTGATCTCTCCCTTCTCATGTCTTACTTTTGACATGCAAGCTGACTGGACACGCTGCAGTTTGGCTTGCCTGCTCACTCTGTTAATTGGCTGCCAAATCAGTTCTCTACTACATGAGAACATTAAATACAACTTGTGCTCGTTGTGTCACCCTTGGGGTTTTGCACTCTTAAGAGAAAAACAAACACATATGCGTATGTGGAGTTTTTGTTTTGTTTTCCCAGTTATTGCAGTTTTCATTTTTGTTAGTTTTATGTGGGAGACTGTTACAATGAGGGTTGATATAACAGGTCACAGGGTAAATGAAGAAAAAAATATCTATTTGGCATTTAGTGTATAGATGATACAGCTAATTGACAGAAAGAGAAAAACATTTTGAACCAAGACTAAGAGAGGTAAAAACTTCACATCATTATGGATGCCTTGTCTCTATTTCAAAACTAATAGAACAATATTTATTCTGCTTTAGTAAAGCTGTATTTCAAGACTCTGTTATAACTAACTTGTAGTATAAATAACACAGCTGGTTGGGCTTTGACCCAGTTATCTTTAAGAGATAATAATTAGAGTGTGGATAAAAAAAGATAAATCGGATTTTCATTTAGCACAAATACACAGTAAAATGATTTTAACTTTTTTTCTTTTTTTGGGGGGTGGGAGGTGTACAGTAGTTATTCATAACATCAGCGTTGTAATATTAAGCTTCATTATTTTGAATAATTACTCCTTGACTAGTCTTGTGTAAAGAACACCATTAGCTTTCACACATATGCTTTAAACCTGAAAATATTTCCAAACTGCTAAGTCTTGTCTGTAGATTAAAGCGCTGCATGCATGCCTACATCTCACCAATTAACTGGTAATAGCCTCTCCACCTTATCAAATAGCAGCACGTGTTGCCTCTGCCACCACGGCCACACTGTGTGCATTTTCTTTTCAAAATAAAAGCCAAAAGATGCCGTGACAGCTGTTTGATATTCAGTACTGTAAAAAATATAGCAAATGAGGCAAATATCGCAATGCTTGATAATATCTCATATAGGACCGAGTCTATAAAGAGGAGGAAGTCAATTTTAGAAAACCTAGCACATTTTGTTTTTGACATAGTGTAACATAGTCTCAACTTTAACATAGTTGAAATGTGTGTTTTGGACATTCAGAAAGTGGTCCCCTGCAGCTATGATGTTTTCATTACAGTAGAAATGGCTACCACTGTGCTTGAAATCTGAGGATGTCAAATCTGGTGAATAGAATCCACATTCCTGGAGGGCAGCCATCTCTGGAGGGAGAAATACCTTCACAATCTCCTCTGTAGACTTAAGGGCTGGAGCTTTGTCTTGGAAGAAGAGCGCTCCTCTCGTCAGCTTCTCACTCCAAATCTTCTTGATTCTCATGAGTCGCTGTCTCAAGAGATCAGTGTAGTAGGCCTGGTAATAGTGCAAGCCTTTTCCAGGTAGTCCACCAGCAGCACTTCCTTTGCATCCTAGAAAATGGAGACATCACCTTGCCTGCAGACCTAACCACTGCAGTTTTCTTGGGAGACGAAGACTCTAGGTGTGTTTTCTTTTTCACTGTTCTTTGTTCTGTGGTTTGAAGTGGTGAACCCAAGTTTCATCCATAGTTCACATTGTTGGAGAAATCTCAGGGGATCTGTGTCAAAAATTGCGAGATGGTACATTCATGTGTTGAGTGTTATATGCCTCTCTTCAGGCCCAAGGACCAGAATGTGGAAGAACCCAGGACCAGCAACTGAGAAACTGGGGCTAAAAATTGCATACAAACAGATGTGTGGCATTTGTTATAGCTAAATAGCAGCTGCAGGTGTGCTCTCCATGTTGTTGCTGCAGCAAACATCATCTGTGGCCTGTGCACTAGGTGAGAAAATGTCTTTTAGTTTGTCAGACACTTCCCTTATTTTAATGCACAGAAAAATAAAATAAAGATTGTTCCCATGTCCAAATCTTTTGAAGACAAGTTTCAAGCCAAGGCTCAGGTCACAGTGCATGCACCTTTGGCACAAATTAAGTCAAAGTCACAAACTCCAGCGCCCACCTCTTCAATTAGCCTATACCTTCAATGTCAGAGACCTTCTTCAAGCATGGAGAGTCTCAAGAATCAAAGTTTTAATGGGTGAAATTGAATGCATGGTAAGTTATCCCGGACCAGAAGCTTGTCTCAATTAATGATTACTGCACAAAGAAGCATTTAGATGTTTTTTTTCCTTCAGCTTTTGGAAATAAAATCTCAGCACCAGTACCAGCAGTTGCCTTTATAATTTAATTTCCCATCTCAACTACAAATTACTGAGAAGTACAACAAAGCTAAGATAAACGTTTATTTACAGCAAACACGGGAGGCTACAGGATATTTATAGCAGCAGACTGCCATTCTATGTGCCTTGCTAACATAAATGTATGCATACATACACAGATGGTAAAATAGTCTATTTTTTACTCTTCACTGAGATTGCTGTGAAAAGATGCACAGCGACAACCTACACAGCACACACACGTAAGGCTGCATGGCAGCATCTGTGCTGTATACTAACACTCTGCTGGCTACATGTGTGATATGCGGTGAAAAAATAATCTCACCCATGTCTCATGTTGGGGAAATAGGGACAAGGTGTAAGATGTAAGAATTTGTTTTAAAAACAACCCAAAAATTAACATTATCAACAGAATATGAAGAAGAAACTGTTCTAATGCAATCAGCAGACCTCGGTGTATTATCTTTCTCCTGCAGTTAGCACTCTGGCCCATCCTGTCTCGAGCTTAATTGCTTTGTTAACTCATCAAAAAACCCCACACATTATTCAAACTTGACAGAAGCAGAGGTTAAAAGTCACAAAAACCATCTTTGCGTGTGTGTGTGTGTGTGTGTTTTGAGTAAGTGTAAATCAAGTTGTTACTGAAATCTCTGTCGTCAAACTCTCAGTCAGTCTTGGAGTCTGGCTGTGTTTCCTGAGAGGCTCCTGAGTCCAGTTTCATTACCCATAATGCAACACCAACACTTCCCCAGTGCTCCAAGCTCCATGTTCAGACATAGCTGTCAGCTGGTAAATAGGGCCATAGCTGTGCAGCTAACTGAACAAATAAGTAAATGGTAGCTAGCCACAGCCAAAGACAGATAATGCAAAAAATGAGCAGCAGTTAGTGGTTACACTTCTGATATGCTGCCCCCTATCTTATACACATATTGTGTACTCTTTAAAGGGATAAACCAACTTTTTTATTTTTTTTAAATTTCCATCCCTTTCTTGTCCCAGACATGAAGATAGATACCATTCTTACGACGGTGCATGCAATAATCTTAGAACCCAGTACACAGGCTACCGGAAGTAAACCGCAGGGCGCATGTGTACCACTTAACAGTATAACAGTAAACAAAAATTACACAACATGCCAATCTGAGTCTGACATTAACATAAAGTGGTAAATGAACAGATCACAACAAGCACATAGGACCGTTTAGAGTTGTTGGAAAGTTTATCTGATGACTTTAGGTGGAGGCAGGCTAGCGTTTCCCATTGACTACGAGTATTTGAGCTAAGCTAAGCTAATTAGCGATGGGTGAGCTCTGCCCATTTCGTCCTTGTTACTGCACACACAATCGAAAGAATGTTATCTATCTTCTTTTCTGAAACTCGGGAGGTAGGCAATAACAAAATTTTTAAAAAAGGTTGGTGTACCCCTCTAAGTTTATTAATTTGAAAATGTGGAAAAGACCAAGTTAAAGACCTGGCGAAGTGGATAAAACAGTGATAATGCAAATAAAATTCTGTCATTTAAAAAATATCCAACTAAACACTGAGCACAGCTGTGGAGGTACTGAGCAGCTCCCAGGTGTGTATGTGTGCAACTATGGGAATGTCAAGCAAGGCATCACTTACAAAAGTATGTTCTCTCAACCTTTGCTAAGTAAGACAAATCAATGGCTTGTTACATCTTTTTTGCCAAGTCATTCAGCAAATGTTTAATGCCTCAAGAGTATTATTTGAAGGTTAAGCTGAGGGGGTTTTGACTAAAGAGCGGGAGCTTACGCAGTGATTCCAGTATTACTCACTTCTATATATCTTTATCTTTTTTCTCAGTCTGGGTTCTGGTCCTCTGGTCCTCTGGTCACATTGCACATTGACTTTGGAATAAGGAGTTTCCCTACTTTTCATTGCAACTTTTAATCTACTCTATTTTTACAAGCCTGATAGAAGATGTTAAATGGCAGTGGCTTAACCCAATGATAAGCCAAATTTTATGTCTCACAACTGACAAGTGTCTGAGAAAGAAAGCAACAATAACACTTCCCACACTTACAAAACCTTTTCACCTTTTACCAGACACTGTTTTGTCTGTGCCTCTCGCTCTGTGTAGAATTTAAAAACAAACTTTTCTACTTATTAACACCAGCTGTTGTCTGAACAATGAGAATTTAGGTCAGACAACAGCGTATAGGACCAAACAATTAGAGTCAGCCTTAATTGAGCTTATGGAAATCTGCAGCTATGCATTCATTTCCTGTGTAATGTTTGGATGAAAAACTAAAAATAAGAAAAGATAGACTTTATTGATCCTGCACTTGGGAACTTTGCATGTTGCAGCAGCTAAAAAAAGCAGAAAAGAAAAAGAAAATAGAAATATTAAGCAACACAATAAAAATATAAAAATGAGAAAATATGAATTTAACAAACTAAAAAACAGGCTATCTACACAGACACTTACATAACTATAGTACAAGTGGCTGTTAGAAGATACAAATATTGCATGTAAGATGGATATTATGTATATGTGGATGACAAATATATGAGGATATATTATATATAATGTTAGGATACTCTATAAAAAATGGCACTGTCATGTTTACATACAGAGCAGACCACTTGACACGTAGTTACTCTGCATTGTGATGTTGCTGCTGTGTGTTACCTGTAAACAGTGTTTTTTTAACAGGAGGGAGAGCTGCACCCTCCCACAGGCTCTCCGTGCCTCTGCTCATCACTTACCTCAGCAAATCTGAGGCTGGGACACGCAGGAGAGAAAGCCTCCACCTGGCAGACTGTTAATAAAGGTGACAGTGGGAGGGCAAGAGGGGAGGAAGCTGCGAGTGTCAAACCCTGCTGACTGGAGGCACAGGAGCGCAAAGCTTCACTTTACTGCAGGTTACGTTAGTTTATAATCACGCTGATATATAGACTCGCACACAAATTTACCGTGTAAATTCTGTTGTCCCTGCAACTGTCAGGCAGAATATCTGTTTACATGTATATCCTGTTCTATGCACCGTCCTTGTTTTCCTTCCCTACACCCCTGAAGCTGGACCATAAATCAATGTCCGAGCAGCAACAGCAGTCATTTAGCATCCAGGGCTCCTGGCATTCACTCCCAGTCTGTCCCTGTGTTTGTCTTCCACTCAACCTCCAACACAACACAACCTCCTTTCTGTACCTTAAAACTGTGCGATGCCGGGGATTAAAAAAAGTGTGTTTGCACCTGTTACTTAGCAACAGATGAAGTGAGTTATGGACTAACATGACTGCCACTATAAACTGTTTTTGCCCTTTTCTTTGCCCTTAGCTTTGAAGTGAGATAGAGCGCAGGCAGGCACTCAGAAGAAGACTGAAAGATAAACAGTGTAGCGTGCGCATGTGTTACCACTGACTCGTGCCCCCCTGTGTTTCCCATGCAATTTTGAAACAACAGCAGGCACATTCACTTCAACAACTGTTTCATTTACATATTGCATTACCCTTGGTTGATTCATATGCTTGATGCATCTTCGCTTCCATGTCTCGCGGTCCATGTGTGCCTTCTTATCACATCACTGCTCTCTGGCAAGTCTCACACACATCACAGGCGGGTTTTGCTGTTAGTTACTGCTCTTTTCCAGTGTACATTACAGAGCAGACCTGTGCTTTGTTTTTGTCATCCTAGCCGCAGCGATTTGTCTTTACATTTCTCCTTATCTTGTATATGACCCTGCGGCAGGTGCTGTGAATTAGCTTTGGCTAGGCCCCCTGTATTGCATCTGTTTCTTCATGTAACTGGATTGTGTCAACAAATAAAATGAATAAAAACAGCAATTGCTATATTATTATTAGTCCACTATAGCGTTCCACCATTATTAGATGCTATTGCATCCTTAATCAGTTTGGAAATAGACCCAGTGCCATCTCAGATCTAATTTTAGCTCGCCATTTACAATCCAAATTAAAAAAGGATGTTCTCAATAGTGACATTCAGCCACTGCTTATATTATTTAAATCAGTGTCCCAGTTTAGCAATGCTTTGCATGTAGTAATTCTTCACCATCCAATTTAGTCTAAGTAAATAAAGGAAAGCTTGGTGTAAAAGAAATAGATTTAACCTAACAGGGACATTGCAAACACACCCTTTATTCATTATGTTACGGTTATTTTAGTGCAAATGAGAATCCTACATTTAAATTAATTCATGTTTTTCTATGTGTCATATCAAAGGCCATAGCATGAAAGTAAGAAAGAAAGACTGCAACTAACAATTATTTTTATGATCAATTTATCTATAATTTATTTTCTTAATCATTAATCTTTCATTCTTGAGGTTAAAATAGAAATAGTGAAAAATATTCACCATAATTTCCTTAGGTAGTGTCTTAAAATTAAATAAGGAGAGCAATAAAACTAAACATTAGGAAGACTGATCCAAGTTTTTTTGGAATTTATGCCTAAAAATTTGCTTAGAAGACTAAGTGGTTATTAGAATAGTTGTCAATTAATAGTCACAAAGATAATTTGTCATGCAGGATTTTTATTTTGTTTTGGAATATGAAGCATATGGTGAGTCAGGGCGATCTTGTCCAAGCTCAGGGCCAGCGTTGCCGTGGCGATGCAGGTCTGACAGTGAGAAAATAAAGCTCTGCAGTGAAGTGTTGAGTTACAGGATACATACAGCATCCAGAGCTGAAACCTACAGACAGCGTTCAGAATGTCTGAAAGGTGGATGAACAGGTGGATGATCCCACTCACCTATATGTGTTGCTATGTGCTCAGCTCATGTTGTGTGTACTCAGCCTGTGTGCTTGATTATTTGTGTGCCACGTGCATGAAAGAGAGGCAGAGGGAGAGTGAGACAGGAGAACCGTCCAAGGCTACAGATTTAATCTGGCTGCTGTGGTCATGTGATTAATCGTGGCCAGGGGCCAGGGGATAGTGTAATTTATGGTGAGGGGGGGGATCAACACATTTGGATGGTTGCTGCTCCTGAGGGAAATCTCACTCTTAAACCAATCCAGTATTCTTCTCAATCTCTCCCTCACCACAATATCACAACGATGACAGCTGGGTTTTTACTTAGCCATTTATATCTGTGACTTTAAAGATGATGACATAGACTCTTGGTGTAGTTTTATGAAGCAGAGGTTTGAAGTTTCAGGATATTCTCTGAAGCAAACGGGCAAATAATAGTACCTTCAGCATATGAAGCCATCAAAATCAGTATATAAGAAGTTGCCAATTAAACAGTAAGATAGTGTCATTGTAGAGACATAATCTGTTTTAAGTATCTGGGCTGATGGAGTTCATTTGCAAGTCAGTATCACCAAGTAGTCATAAATTTCATTTTTTAACAGAGATTAAAGAGAATATTGAGAGTGTGCTGAGGGCTGTGCGTCACTCAGTCTCCACTGTCCTTCTGGCTAAAGACCATATCGCTGCTGTGGTGACCTCACTATCCTCGGTCTCCTTCAGGCCACTGGTGTGCCTCTGTGTGTGTGTTTGTGTGTGTGTGTGTGTTTACTTAATCCTCTTTCCAACTCCAAGAACTGTAAACAAACATGAGAGGAGTCGAAGGAAAGGCGAGTTGGACTGTGTTGAGATTTCTATGGTGAATTTTCTGTTGTTTTCATGGCTGCCAATGTCAAGCAGTGCTGATAACAGCAGTTTCCCACTGACCTTCCCCACCAGCTGCTTACCAGCTTGCCCCATCCAACAGGAGTTACCTGCCTTTGCATGAGCTGTCAGACTGTCCTCCTTAGTAGTTTTATTGTGGTGTTATTCATTCCTGATTAGTTTATGTCTAGATTTACTTTTTCCAGCACATGGCCCGTCTCAAAACGACTATGGTGTATACACTGGACTTCTCCCTTCTCTCATTTTGTTTTTTATTCTTGAACAAATATGTAAATACAGTGACAGCAATGAACTGTCTCACATCATGGCGTGGTTTCATTGTAAAAAACGTGGGAAGCTCTCCAGCTCACTGCCAACTTGTTTAAAGGTTAATGGTCCTGTCCAGTGAGAAGGAGTCTGTGAGCAGTCTTTATGATTACATCACACTCCTCTTAATCACTCTACAGTCTTACACAGAAAAACACTGTTTTGCCTCTTTCATGGACACCACGCACGCACAAACATACCAGCACAGTGAGTTACTTTAGCTGAAATCTCGTGCACATGGACTCCTTTGATGCCCCCCTCGTCCTTGAGGACTCATTAAAGACTCATGTTTTGCGGGCGTTTAAATTTGACACTGAATCAATCACCAAATTGATTTGCATCTTCAGAAGCTCTGTGAACTATCACCCTTACGTAGGGTGAGCAAAAGTAACCTGAAGCTCACATTTCTCTGTGAGGTGGTCATCGGCAGAAAGACAGAGAGAGAATAAAACATGTTATCTTAGCGACCTAAAAACAGTAGAATAACAACAGACAGGTGCAGCAAGTTTACTAGTCTCACAATCAACTTAGAAATCCCTGCTTATACATAATATTATAGGATCTAGGTTTTTTGTTTTTTTTTTAACAGCAGGGGCAAAAGGTTTTGTCGTAACTGAGTGGTGAGTGTGTCAGAGCAGTGTCCAAAATTAACTTCTGGTAGATGGAAATTTTCACTGGCCAAGCATGTTTTTCATGAAAAAATATATGCATATTGGGTATGACTTTGGTATTTTGTTATTAAAAGAATATGTTGATGAATAAAAAATGTTGATGAAATCAACTGAAAACTATCACAGAACCTGTTTTTCTAGAATATTGTAAATTTTTCTGTTGAGAATTTGACCTTTTTAAATAGAATTTTAAAAAATCTGCCAAACATGCTGAAATTAGTTGTTATTGTTATGACTTAGCATCTAATTATTAAGAATTATGTGGTGAAAGAACAGGTGATTGCAGGTCCAGTCCTATGTATTTCAATAAAAGATATAAGAAAAAAAAACTTCGTCATTTTAAGCAACCCTTGTGACCATTTTAGTGTAGATCTCCATGTTTATGAGGTTCACTTATATGCACCATGAGGCTGTTTGTCGCAGAGCGCGTTAAGATTTAAAGCTATTTGCGAAATGGAAAAATTGATCCGAATTTGGTGCTTGGGAGGTGTTAAAGAAAAAACAACAAACATTATTTAGAAAACATTCTCAGTATGGGGCTCCAGACTAATTGTATTTACTAGTAGCACTGTAGCCCCTTTTTGAAAATTTTGGGAGCACAAGCAGAAAATTTAGGGGGCCACACCTTAAATCAACCTGCAATGCAATTATGACAACATTTTATTATGGGGCGGGGCGGGAGTGACAGTGACATCCCCTGGCCAGCGAAAAATGGAGAGCGATTTAGAGTCCTGCAGCACCTTTGCCTCAGAGCGGTCTTTTGAGGTTTAGGATTTTTCCCTCCAGAGTTCCCCTGAAGCGGGTAACAGTGTGGTGGAGGACCACAGTGATCCCAAGCCCTCCCTGTTTGAGCCATTGGCTCCAGTACCGGCATTGCCCACAGCGAGAGCTCTCGGGGCTGAGGCAATGCAGGTGCAGGACAGGATAGGAGCAGTCTCT
>JAPZDX010000001.1:12837315-12848186 GCA_029783625.1 Naso annulatus | reverse complement strand
CTGCAGGGATTTATCATTCCTACTGCAGGCACGGGGGATTTGACATAGGGTGTTGTGTGTGTGTGTGTGTATGAGAGACAGAGAGAGAGCAAGAGAAAGACGGTGTGAGAGAGAGAGAGAGAGAGTGCGTGTGGCAGCCGTGGCTCAGCTGGTTAGGGAAGAGAGAAAGAAGCTGGAACAGATTCATCCCAAGGCTTGTTGCCCTACATGCCTTTACACACACATGCAGACTGCTGTGTGTTCATTTGCTTATCTTTTGCTATGTTTGGAGTATAGCTCTGTCTTTTCTGTCTGGGAAATGGAGTCATTAGCCTGTGGGAGAAACTGTCTGTCTGCTGCCTCAGGTAATATCAGGCATATTCAGCACTAGCAGTACGTAGCTGTTTTCACATAAAAAACTCTGGAAAATGTCTGCAAAATCAGATCTGGCCATGTGTTGCGTTGCCCTTTCACACATGTAGCACACAGATAATCAAGGTCAGACATGTTCTCACATACTGGAAATACTCCTTTGGGTTTTGGTGAGATGTGTGGGAGGCATCTCGATGTAAACAGTTATCGATGAAAGTGGAAAGCAATGTACAGGCAAAAAGAAAAGAGCAGCAGGCAAGCTGCAGTCCGTGCATGTTCATCTTACTGGAGAGAGGAGGCTGCAGCATTTGGGTGTGTGTCCAGCAGCAGCGTGAGAACATCAACATTGACACCAGTTCGCCAAATGCGACTTCCCCTGACCTGCTCTGTTCACACATGAGCTCAATTGCACGTTATGCTGACTAAATACCAGGAAAATGTAGACTTTCAGCTTATGTTTTTATAAAATTCCCTGACCTCAAACTCCTTATAAGGGCATTGCTTCTCTTGAAGACCTTTTTTTTTTTTGACTACATCAGCTTTTACTTCATACACTATCATCTCGTTGATAATAGAAATGTTTTGCCGTCTAATTGTAAATCTAGTACACACACATGTTTAAATCTGTCTCCTCCTACGTTTAAAAAAACCAGTATACATCTCGGGTCATTCAGTGTGATTCTCTCTACCTTTCTCTACATTTTTATCCCTGTTTTGTCTCTGAAAAACCCAAAATAACTCGTCACTTTGTAGAACGTGAACTGTGTTTTTTACTGTGTACCAAGAACTGTCATCATCTTTAATCTTAAAACTGCCGTGTTTTGTTTTGCTCATTGATTCTCTTAAGCTGGTAGAGTTGAAACATTATCTGTAGTCCAAGTAAGTTAAGAACGGTAATTCAGTTGGCACTCTGCTTTTTCATTTTTATTCATGTGCTATACTGCACCTTGCCTGAATATTGAATGTGACATTTTCAAACAAATAATAAAAAAAAAATACTGACAGATGAAAAGATCTGACAGTGAGTAGACCTCAAAGAAATGCTGACACATCTCAGCTGTCAACACAGTCTGAGACAGCTGCATCTGAGCAAAACTACTTAAAACTGGACTCGACACTAACAGGCTAACAGCTTATCAGACTGCAGGCTGATCTCTCTGTTTTCCTACACCAGCCGCAGACCTCATTGTCCATGTTCCAGTATTATGTGAAATACTTAAAAAAAGCAATCAAATGAAAGTTTCAGTGCAGGTTGTTCTTTCATGATTGTTCTTCTGTCAGTTCTACTTAAAGGAGAAGTTTGGTTTTTAGCACATTAAGCCCTATCATAAGGGTATTTATGATCATAAACAACGATCAATAGCAACATTAAGAAGAACGGTGCAGTCTTGAGTACTCGTGCTCATTCCTGACGCCACTGCTAGTTTCCACAACAGATCAGCATGTGCACTGCAGCAATCCTTCATAAAACACAACAAACGCTTGTTTTCAAAGATGAGAAACTCACGGAGTGCTGAATGGGGTCTGCTGATGTTCTGATACAAAAATTGATGCATAGTATGTTTCACATCGAGTTTTATCATTTTATAAAGTGCATTCAGCTGTACAGATATCACTCAGAGATCTATTCTGTGTTTTGAAGGGTTGTCTCAGTGCCCATGCCAATCCGCTGTTGAAGTCCACAATGAGCTTTAGTTCTTACGACTACACAGTTTTTCGTATATCGCATATGATCGTGAATAACCTTATGATGGGGCTTAATGTGCTAAAAACCAAACTTGTTCTTTAAATTGCTTAACGTGGGCTAACTGGAGGATCAGTGTGTACTATGTAAATAAAACTCGTAATTGAAAGTAAGTAAAGGACTTGGATCAGAGTAATATAAATGTAATCGTTTTTTCCTCATCTCTATCTGTAGTTTCCGGTGGTCTGTAAAAAACAATGTTGAATCACTTTAATGTGTTAAGGAATAGCAAAAATTTGTTCTTTGCATATTGTAATTAGTTCATGAGGCGCATTGATGGGTGTGTGCATCCTCTCGTGTAAGGGTGCTAAAGACCTCTTTTTCAGATGTCATTAGAAGTCATTTATGTATTATCTTTGTGTGCTTGTGCATCTCGTTAAAGAATGCACACACCCCCTCCCTATCTCTCATCTCTGGGGGGAATGGTAATTATGTTGCCAGTTAAGTGCTGGGAAAATAGCCGCTCCAACAGTAACTCATTAATTCACTATAGATTCTGCCCCACAACATGCCTATTGTAGCCAAGTCCTCAGATGGCTTGGGAATGTCATTGAGTGGGCTTGGCCTCTTGTTTTTATGGCACCACGTGACTCTGCAGACTTTGAGTTGTGGTTTCGTGTTATGTAGTTTGAAAGATGTTGTGCAACTTGGAATGCAATTAATGTCATGTTTGTGCTTCTGTCTCAAATATTTGAGCTGCATGTTTATGGTCGTACACTTAAATGCTGCTGTTCTTGTAATTATCAATCATGTAGTCTCTGCTGTTACATTCGTGCAAACAAATTCTCTACATTTGTGCTTGCTTGTAGTAGCTAATTTTAGTCATCCTGTGTGTACTGTGGAGGCACGCAAACATGAGCAGACTAAAAGACCCCTTGCTGAATCACCACTTTGTTTATTGTGTGTATGTGAAAGAGAGAGAGAGAGAGAGAGTGTGAGTGTGTTTGTCTGTCTGCCGTCTGTGAGTATTTGTGTGTGTACTGTATGTACACTGTAGTTTCATCACTGTCAAACCAAGCCATAGTGGAAAGGCTCATTTACAAAACACAAGACTTCCAATGTGTTAGTTTTGTCAAAATTCCCAACACAACACAGACGCTCCCATAACCCTTTGAACCCTGAGCTTCTTGTCATTTGTCCTTTAGCTCACTTGGTATGTTGCAATGAGAAGTTTGAATTTCCATGAGTAATTTCATGCTGAGAACAGCTGTAACTGTGGTTTATATTACATTCTAAGAAAAGACACTCAAAGGATTTAATGGTTAATGTAAATGTTAGTTTTTTGTTGGGAGAATATGATCTAGATATTATTTAAAAACACAAGTTCATCTTATTTTCTTGATTTTGTTTCCTCACTTCTGTAATTTAACCAACAGAGATTCTGAACTTGGTGTAAGACTTTGGGTTATTGCTTGTTTAAACCTCTGGTGAGTTTTTAAGGGCTGTTGTAGTCACGTGTTTGTTTGGGTCACGAGAAGGCGATGAATAATGCTGGTAATTAGACACATTTTGTCTGTCGTCCAGCCTACGCTACGGCCTCTGAGGTACTTAACTGAACAAAATTCATCTCTTGTCAGTAAATGCATCACAAGATGTATCAACACATGACTCTCTTAAATGTAGGTAGGCATTTATACTACAGTAATTTATATGAAACTTCATAAAGAACGTGAAAGTAATAATAGAAATCATTATTGCCAGACTATTAATCTTTGTACCGGTCATCGATAAAGTCACACCGATACAGTCAACTGTTGGTAATAATCAGCAGTCTCTGTCACTTTATATAATTACATTGTTGTTGCGTTGTCATTCTCTGCTCTTGCTTTTATTTTGTGGTTTCTGTGAAACACAGAGGGAGATTGAGGCAGAAAATGAGAGTAAGGCTGGGAAAAGGTGAGGGAAACAGTTTGGAATTAGAAACAGGAGTGAGAGTAGTAAGACCTCTGTCTCCTTATCTGCACATTCCTGCAGAGTTAGTGTGTGTATGTGTGTGTGATGGGAGGGGTAGGGTGGGAATACTGATAGTAACGTGTCAGGTGATTGGCTGAATCCAAAGGTTTCAGTGCTGGATCTGGTTATCATTCTTAATGCCTTGGCTTACAGCTGGTTTCCACAGATACAGTCTACCAGGAACAATAATGAAAAACAATAGTCAGTCACCTATCTCTTAGTACTTCCTCCCTCATGCACTCCTTCATATCAGTCCATGTATGTACTGATACTAGTAGGTAAAGAGAAGTGTAACACACCAAGAAATGCTGATAACAAAAGCTGTTACATTTATGGGTCAGATTCATTAAGTAATATCCTTCAAACACTTTGAATCAGCAAAGACATCAGCTGAAGTGACCCTTTATTATTTTGTGCTGCTCACTTTAAGGAGCAAAATGACCGTAGTCATACAAAATTACGTGATCGAAGAGATCAAGGCAAGGCAAGTTTATTTATATAGCACATTTCAGCAACAAGGCAACTCAAAGTGCTTTACATTAAGCATAAAAAAGCAAAAGAAACACTCAAGAAAAAGACATTTAAATACACAATATTGAAACAAGTCATTCAGAGACAAGAAAAAGAAATAAAGACAGCTAAAACAATAAAAGAGTTATAAAATTCCAAAATAAAAGTTATAGTGCAGTAAGAAGTAATAACCTAATAAAAGGCAGCAGCAAACATGAAAGTCTTTAGTCTTGATTTAGAAGCATTGAGAGTTTCAGCAGACCTGCAGTTTTCAGGGAGTTTGTTCCAGATATTTGGTGCATGGAAACTAAATGCTGCTTCTCCGTGTTTAGTTCTAGTTTTAGGGACACAGAGTAAACTTGTCCCAGATGATCTGAGAGGTCTGGACGGTTTGTAATTTTGTAGAAGACTGGTAATGTATTTCACCCTAAACCATTCAGTGCTTTACAAACAACAGTAGTATTTTGGAATTTATCACACTACATAGAGACATATTATATATATATATATGTTATTGGGTGTCATTTCAATTCGTAGTATGATTCAACAGATGTAGGCTATGCATCCACCACTGGGCAACTACTTCAGTCGTTGTTTTCCCGCCTCCTCCACTATGTGCGAATTACTGTTTTACAAGGGCACCGTTGCTGCATCTTGGCTTAGCGCCACTGAGGTCAATTGTGATTGGTTTAAAGAAGTACAAACAAGCCACAGCCAAACCAGATTTTTCCCCTTGCAGCAGTGTGATAATGCGTTGACACAGCGATGTGGAGATAGAGCTGGCTATGTGAGACTAGTTCCACCCTTGGACCTATACCAACACGACTTCCACCTGAATGCCTAAGTGAATAAAAGTGAAAACTGTTCCTCTTACTTAAACATCCTACTGCCCTGGTGTATCGCTTTTGTGAGAGGGAGCCCTTCAATCCCTAGAGTGAGAGCCACTGTCTGAGAGGTTATTTGAAACTTTGAAGTTTTTGAAAAAACCCACAGCTTGAACGAAATCAACCTAAGGTATTTTGGAAAAGTGGAAAGTCAGAATCACACCAGAAGT
Organism: Naso annulatus; assembly: GCA_029783625.1. NCBI lineage: Eukaryota > Metazoa > Chordata > Actinopteri > Acanthuriformes > Acanthuridae > Naso > Naso annulatus. The sequence continues at coordinate 12,842,574 of JAPZDX010000001.1, read as the reverse complement.
TACTTTTCTCCTCTGTGACCTCAGCACTGTCTGTCTCTCTAGGCAGAGAACAAGTTGTGTGTGTGGATGAACTTGGGTGACTTTGCTGCTGGATAAGCCACGCACGAGATGCTAGCCTAGCCTAGCTGTGTGTCTGGGTCAGTGGATAGCAGTGAACAGCCAGCTGCACATCAGCTATGTGGAGCTGCACTGTTTAGTGAAAAAAATATTCTCATGTCTGTGTAAATAAAAAAAACAACTTGTCATTTTGCGTTAAGTATCATGACAGAACTGTTACAAATGTTTCATGAAGCACAATAGATGGAATGAACCTTTTTCTTTTCCAGTTTTGATTTTAATGCCTAAGCCTTTACTCAGACCAAATCAGATGATCAGGCGAAACGTTGCAGCGTAGTCCGGCAAAGGACAAATTGTATCAAGTTGTGTCTCACTGGTCCCCAAATCCAAGAGTGGTGGTTTGTCACTGAAAGACAGCCCCTTTATGTGAATGGCTGCCGCAGCGTGACAAAGGACGGCATTTTCCTAAAGTTGAGCTGGTTTCAACTTTTTGCGTCGTAGCCAGCTGCGTTGTTTTTGGGCAGCCGTGTGTCTCAGACTGAACAGACAAGCCTCATTCAAATGAATGAGAAAGGATCACCTGATTTGGTCTGAGTGCACCTTGGGGTTTTTAGCAAGCAGGTCCTGAATAATATCAATGCTCTCCTTTTGTTTTTTTTTTTGTTTTTTTCCAATTCAAAAATCTGTATATCTGACTGTATGGAGGTGATTTTGATCAGCAGTTCATCAAAAGACACATTGTTTTTGTCAATGATGGATGAAGACCTTTATTAAACTTTTATTAAATTTTAACTGTAAATGTATCAAAAGTTCAAAAAATCAAACTCTTAGCTCTCCTACTGCTGGTCAACAGCTCCGAATTCTGATGTTATTTCCTTTAGAGCCTCGTCCACCAGAGCTCCACGTGTCCCAGCAGCTGCCCCTCAGCTCCTCCCACGCTATGCCCCATATGCATTGAAATGTTGATTTACAATTTAAAATTCAGTGTTAAAAATGAAGCTTTGAGACTTCAAACTATTCAGCACAGCCCTAATTGTATCTGTGCTAATCTCATCCAAAGCTATCAGCTGGATTGCAGTAGGTCTCGCAGGGTTGTGTACCTCAAAGACAGCTGGTGGGAACTCACTTTATTTTGTGTGGGAACAATAAAATAACTACCTGAGTTTGGAATTTTTTTTAACAATGGGAATTGCGCAACAGTGAGGGGTGGTGATTTAATCAAGTAACAATTACCTGGAGTGAGCAGTGGCAGCTTTTACAACAATCACAATTACAGAGTCATTCATCTGTCTTTGGGAATATATTCTGTTCGTAAAGTGACAGGATCTCATGTGGTTAAAGTTTGGATAAACAGACTTGTCAGCTTGTCGGCAGGCAGCTGCAAAGGCAATACAGAGGCATGTGAACCTTCCATGTTTCAAGAAACATGCTTGCTGACAAGACTGTTTTTCAGTTTCATGTCCATCCGTCCCTCCGTCCATCCATCCGTCCATCAGTTCGCCCATCCGTCCATCTATCCATCTATCCATCCATTTCACTCTGTCTGCTTTCATGAGACAGCAGCAGTAGAATACAGCGGAAAGCGTGGCTCAGATTAACATTTTAATCCAAAAGCCTGGATTATAGGTTTTGTATTTTATTCCTTCCCTCACTATTCTAGCAGCGACTCTGTGTCAGATAGTTTTCAGTCAGAGGTGTGTGTGTGTGTGTGTCTCTGTGTGTGTGGATGTCTGTGTGTTTGTGTCCTGTGTGTTATGTTAAGGTGAGTCCTGATGGAGGGGTTTTCAAAAAGCAATATGACAGAGTAGAGCTGCTGGTTGAGAATAATTAACTCAAGCATATTTGAGCATGTCAGCACAACAGTACATCATTGCTAACTGAGGCTCTGCATCATCATCATCGTCATCTGCCTATTGGCTACTTGCCCTCATCTGCACATCCATGTGTGTGCACACACACTTGCAGCCCTCTCTTCCCCCAATCACTGTCACAACCTGCCCTAAAAATGGCTTCTGCTGACTTTATCTGTTTAACACTGAAGGTAACAGCAGATATTTAGTTGGGTTTGTTATTTCACGTGCGCGTCATAGGACACAAAAATATACTCACTAATCTGAAAGATGGATGCAAGTGCTTACATTAGTGGCTTTGATGCCATTGCATGTGTTCACCATTGAGCGCTCGCCCTCCAGAAAGAGCATGTGTGTCTCTAATTATGTGTTTGATTGTACTGCTGCCCCAATCTTTCCTTTGGGTCCAAGAGGGGAGATAAAGTTACCATGGACACAATTGCCCTAGTGACTGGGAGAGCTGCTGGTACACGCCAGAGTGGTGGTTCTATCAGGGATGCCGGTTGGGATGTTGACATCAACTTTTCTTGTTGTCTCTCTACTAAGTTTTAGGCAGTGTTTTTGATCTTTCTGCAGGACATCAGAACAACATTTTATCTGTATTTATTTATATGATAAAAGGCTGAAATCCTGTCTTTTACCCTGAGTATTTGTGGGTGAGGTTGTCCTATGATTACAGTAGTTACTGATAGCCTTAAAGAAAAAACTAGGACCAGCAGTGTCACCTTGGTATTTGAATAAAAACACAATTAGATGAATCAACTAGTCACCCTCTAGAGTATGGCATTCTTTAGGGTGATGGTCATTAGATAAAGTGAGCTTTGAGTAATTCAATAGTGTGCAGAGGGATATCTGTGGAAGCTGAAGCTATTTCCTGCAAACAGGAAGTGGAGTGTTTTCCTGTGGGTGCTGTGGCTGCTCTTGCTAACATCCTGCCTCAGGCTATCAGAGAAGAGCAGGCACACTGACCTAAAGCTTTGTCAGGATTTTACCTCACACTTGTCGTCATTTATAGACCCTCGCTGCTGCTAGACTTGTTGCTCAGTGTTTCTCTCTGTACTTCAGATTAATCTAATGTGAATAATGTATTGTTGCAAATGAAATGTCAGTCTCTGCCTACTCTTTTATCTTTTTTATTCTTCTACCTTGCAGACAGTCATTGCTGAAGGCATCATGACTTAAGCTGTTAGGACTGGGATATCTCACAGTGGTTATGGGTCAAAGTCAAGTGCACTGTTACTTCAGGTGTACCAAGCAATATTTTAGGTATGCTTGGAAGGAATTTGACTTTTTTCTGGCAAAAACATATACAGAACTTAATGATTAACTGATTACAATTTGGTAGTTGAAGGCTAATGTCACTGTTATCTCACAGAACATGCTTTTGACCCTTTGTAAACCACTGTGACAAATTTTTAAACACATTTCTGATGTCTGTAAATTGATGACTTTATGCATCTAAAGGGTCAAAGGTCAGCTTTATTGTAACATCTTTGTGTTCTGCAAAAACATTTTTCAGGCCATCTTTTGAGCTGCTGGGTTGAAAAAATGTGTTTGAAGCATTCAGTTTTCAGAATTTGCAGCTTCTTTACAGCAAAATCCATATTTGAAGGATTGCAGTCCATCACAAGCTAATTGGTTGTGCTGATATTAAGCTCCCGGCAACTTTAGTTGAACCACAGAACAAAACTCTTTTGTACTGCTCACTAAAATCAGTCTCTAAATTAAGACAGCGTGCTTTTCACTGGAAATGATAATTTTTTTAATTCCTGCAAAGTCTCTTAGGAGTCATTTAGGAGCCTGGACAGACATGGATATAAACTGCACCTTGACTGGTTGGTGGAGGCAAACAACCACTTCTACACTTCTTCATTTCCATCATGTGTGTTTTTTTTTTTTTTAAACTGCCTCATAAACTTTGTTTTTGAAACACCCTCTGTTTAAAGCATGTGGCTCAGATGAAGGGAGGTAGTGAATAATAGACTTGGGGACAATAGTTTCATCAGTGAAGTACTGATAAAGAGCTTGTGTTGAAACTCCTCTCAGCCCGTGACCTTACTCATAAGATGACTTCATAGTCACCTGTTACTTTGTCAATTTCCCTTTAAAGTTGATGAAGTTATTTCTTTTGTTTAAGAAAAAAAACAGGTGGCATGTTACAATGTTTGTGGCTGTTTCTGGCTGAATGCTTCCATTTCCTCAAAGTTCGGTGATGATCATCAACTAAATTTCTGTTTGACTGCAGAAGAGTTGGGCTCACAATGCACAGAGTCTTGGGTTTGTGCAGACTCTACATAAATGTGAAAATGTTTGATGACTTTAAACAACTGAGAGTTACGCACTGAAGACTTGCATGCTTGTCCTGACCCTATTTATCATAGCTTTCTGCAGCAGGTTATTATTGTCCATTCCATCACTCATTTTTCCAGTCAGTTCATCAGTACGCCCCGAAGAACTGGATTAGACTCTGTCTTTGAAGAGCCTGACAAGCTGTTATCGTCTGTACTTGACTGTGTGTTATGGTGGGCCATGCAGGGCCGAGCCAGGCCGGCTGTAGCTTGAACAAAGAGGCCCTGTAGTGTTAGATCATGGCTTGTATTTGTGTGTGTGGGTTCGTGCGCATAGACAAGTACACATGTGTGTGATTGGTGGCTGCTCTTTGTTTCCCAGCCCAGGGCCTTGCTGGCCAGAACTCAAGCCTGACTAATATGGATGTATAAATACACTAGGCTGCCGTCAGTTTGTGCAACATCAAGCGCACCATTGTTTCACACAACTCTGTGACTTCAGAGATAAACCTCATCCTTTGTTCCCTTCAGTATTTTTTTTTTTTTTTTAAATTTCTTTACCCAAGAAAATGAGACACACTTGTGTTCATGTTTGCTTTGGCCTCGCATGTTCTGTGATCTTTAGTTTTGCGTGATGAAATTATATGTACCTGTAACAAAATACTCAAGATAATAAATAACCATTTGACACCGGGCTGCAGCTGGTAGGATCTTTTCCTCACAGAATATTCCTCTTTGTGGATTTTAGTTATGTAACATGATGCCACACTGGCATCCCTCATCTGCGTGACATGTAATTGGCTGTTAAAATTCACTCAGTTTAAATAAATTGTTTGTTTTCTTCTCGTGTAGTAAAGCTTAGCTAACACCTGACTTGTGCTCTGTTACTGCCTGTTTTCAATCCTGCTTATACCTCACACTCAATCTGACAGCCTGTTAATCATCACTTCGCATTGCAGTGATTAATTACTGTAATAATCTCGTCTGAGAGTCCCGGCGGAGTAAATATTCTAAGCACCCTGAGAGACAGATAGGTTCGCTCTACTTTACTAGCTTGCCTGTCA
>JAPZDX010000001.1:12817469-12830797 GCA_029783625.1 Naso annulatus | reverse complement strand
TAGGGTTGGAGCTGTATGCTATTTTCATTCTAGTAGTTATTATTGAGTAAAATTCTGTCTTATTAGTTGCAGAAAGATTAAGTTTATGCCTGTCAGGAAATGATATTTTGTAAAGTTACACTGATGTGTTTGTTTAAACAAAAAGAAACCCTCTCTGTTTTCATTCTTATAAGTGTCATTGTAACTGCTAGTTACAATGTAATCCAGTCTGTAATCAGTAGGAACTGTGTGTATTTTTGTGTGTATAGGCCCCAGGTTTTGGGTTTGGTATTGCCATCTCAGGTGGGCGAGACAACCCTCATTTCCAGAGTGGGGAGACGTCCATTGTGATATCTGATGTGCTGAAAGGAGGTCCTGCAGAGGGACTGCTACAGTAAGTCTTTGGCTGTTGCAATCAATATTTTGTGGTATAATGGTTATGGATTTATGTTACATTTACACACGATAGATTTGTTTCAACACTGTTATGGCAGGCTCAGATGACAAGAGGTTTTGGCCGCATTAATCCTGATTCACCCTCCCAACAATCGGAGAAGAAATCTGGTCAGCTACTTTGGCCGATACCGATGTTTGGCCCAGATTATCTGGTAATGTGAGGGCATGACAGAGCCAGTATTAAACCTTCAGAACTGCTCACAGCCTCATCGAGGCTGACCCGATATTATCAAACACGTTTGATGTTTAGGATTCAAAATCTGGATGATTACAGCAGATTTTTCTGAGCAAAATCACAGTAGCCAGTGATAGATACCAAAACTGGCAGCCTAATGCTTTTGTTTTTTTTTAATTATTGAAAAACAATACTACAGTAAGTTGTTGCATCACATCTGTCTCCATTTTGTTTGCATCTGCATCATTTACATAATTTCCAAATCCAGTTGTGTGTGTATATTTTAAATTAGAAAAACATCTGTGACTACATACGTGTGTAATACAGCTCGATTTGAAAAATCGAAAACCTTAGCTTTAGTTTGACCTCATAATTACTGAAAGGAAGCTCCTGATGAGAATTTCCCCTTTTCCATTTTATTCTACAAATACTGTATGTCAACCATGTTGGTATGGATCGCATAGATTGACATAAATGTTGATCAGAAGTTGACCAGTTAATCAGCTTGGCTGAGTCTTACCTTACTATAAGCTTGACTGTTACTGAATTTAAAGTACTCTCTCGCTGTTGCTAAACTGGAGCACTGGGAAAGTTTCATCTATTGTGCGTGGTTCACTTAATGTGCGCCTCAAGAGTAGGACAACTAAACCCTGCCAACAAATATGATACATCACCTCACTACTTTACATCACATCAATCTGCCAATCTTAACCGTCACTCACATTACAGCACAATATTATGTAGTTTGCAATCTTGAAAAAGAACGACAGAAATAAGGAACAGAGTACATTAAACAGTGTATACTGTATATAGGTAGTTTGAGTTTCCGTGATTTTAAATAAATTATTTGATATATATTATGTTTTATATATCATATATATTAAATTCTCTTAATAAACCTGAGAGAATCAGGTAATCTATCAAGTAAATCTTTTCAAAAATCAGTCTTATCTTACGCTAGTAAGTGGTTGTTTAGCCCTTTAGAATTAGCCCTGGATCAATGTCGGCGTCATCCTCTCCAAATTATCTTTATTATATCGGCCTTTAAAAACCAATTGTCAGTTAGCCTCTAATCTTTCCAACTGTTGTTAATCAGTTTTTTTTCCCGATTGTTTCAGAGAAAATGACCGAGTGGTGATGGTCAATGCTGTCTCTATGGACAACGTAGAACATGCGTACGCTGTGCAGCAGCTCAGAAAGAGTGGCAAAAATGCAAAGATAGTAAGTCTGACTTAATGTTTTGTGCCACATTAATGATGCTGTCATGTTGTACATCACATGTGAGGAAGACCTTAACTGCCTCTTAAACACTTCAAAACGTTCTGTCCATTTCAAGACTATTCGCCGGAAAAGGAAAGTGCAGATCCCTGTTTCTCGGCCAGGAGATCGGGAGACAATGTCAGAGCATGAGGAAGAGGACAGTGATGAGGATGATGGCTATGACCATCGCAGTGGTCGTGGTGGCCGAAGCGCCTACGAAGGAGCAAGTGGAGGCACGGGCACTGCCAGGCGTCAGGATCGTGAGCGTAGCAGCAGCGGCAGGCGAGATCACAGTGCCTCGCGGGAGCGGAGCGTCTCACCGCGCTCTGATCGCCGATCACAAGCCTCCTCGGCTCCACCCAGGCCTTCAAAGGTCACTCTTGTCAAGTCCCGCAAAAATGAAGGTGGGCAACACATTGTCCAAGCACCTGAAAAGTTGACGTGTAAAGTGCGGATATAACCAGTTTACTCAAAATTAAAGAAAATATTTTAAAAATACTGAACTAGATATAAAAAAAGTAATATACGAAGTAAGATTCTGCAGTTTTCTAACTTCACTGGTCCTTGCAAGTAAAAAAATCAATCAAAATGTTTTTGTCAACTAGTTTACAAAGAACAAAGCCGTAGTTAAAATAATGTGCCCTGTAAATATCTCTTTTTTTATATGCTGAAAGCAGAATATGGACTGCGGTTGGCCAGCCATATATTTGTGAAGGACATCTCCCCTGAAAGCCTCGCAGCCAGAGATGGAAACATCCAGGAGGGAGATGTTGTACTGAAGGTGAGAGAAAGAAGAGTGTTTCCATCAATGGGCCTTTTAGAAAGACAGGTTTATAAGTGGGTAAAATATTGTAATTGGGAAATAAACTAAAAAGAAATGATAAAAATAAGTGTATAAGGTGAATGTGTAAAGCAGTTATCTTAAATAATTTCATTAACAAGGAGGAATCTGATGGTGTAAAAGAAAGGTACTCTTTTTACTGAAAACTCTCACTTGTCCTCTGTGTTAATCTGTGAGCTGCTGAAAGTGGATCAGGAAGTGAGGTCACAGTTCATTAGTATGCAGGCTCACCAGTAGAAATACTACACATTCCATTATTTCTTAGAATTTTTATCCTCTCAGTCTCAAAGGGGGAAAAAATCCTCATTCACAGTAAACAGATGCATTCTAAATCCAGTTCAGTATGTCAATTGTTCTGTAGAGAGGCAGGGTTTGTTTTTCTAGTTCAAGTGTGATTGTAGGTCAAAACCCAATAGAAATAAATACTTGAGTAAAGATAACAAAATAATAAAGTTTTGCTTTATAAAATATATATGATACAGAACGATTCCTGTGGACTCTCTGTGTCTCTGACTGAACTCAAACATTATAAGCCCATTTATATTATTCACTTTTAAACTGGTTTGTACTCTCCTCTACTTCTCCTTTGAAAAACATCATTATTGTTTATGCAGCGGTTCACAATTGTTCACAATTCCTCTCTGCCTGGAAGTGATAACCTTGTTTTCAAAAGCAAAGTGTGGGCTCTACAAGACAAACTGTGCAGTGAAAACAACTTGTCTTTTCTGTTCTTATTCTAAGCCGCTCCTCTTCCTTTGGCAGATCAATGGCACAGTTACAGAGAACCTATCACTGATAGATGCCAAGAAGCTGATAGAGAGATCAAAGGGCAAGTTGAAGATGGTGGTGCAGAGAGATGAGCGAGCCACGCTGCTCAACATTCCTGACCTTGATGACAGCATCCCATCAGCCAATAACTCTGACAGAGATGGTGAGACAATGCGTTGTCGGATGTTGCTTGCATGTGATTGCACAACCTGTTCATGACAAAAGACAAATATATAATGTTTTCAAACCCCTAGAAGGTATCATTTCATTTGCTTATTTTAGCTCTATCTTGATTTACATTATTGATTAATGCATATTTAAATTTCACAGACATTTCAGAGATACATTCACTGACTTCAGACCATTCCAATCGATCCCACGGGCGAGGTCGATCACGTTCGCCTGACAGGCCTGAACCGTCGGACCATCTCCGTCACTCACCTCGACAGATCAGCAATGGCAGGTAAGCGGAGTCACGTACACGCCTGGGACTGCAAATCTGCTAATGGGACACAGCTGTCACACATGCCACAGTCATACATCCATACTCCCACCACTCTGCTTCATACATCATGTTCACGCCCACAGGTTAGTGGGTGCTGAGTCAGTACCTTGCACCAGTGATGCATTAATCAATAGATAAAGACATTGCATGCATAAACCATCACACCCCGACTGAAACCATCACTGAGTTCAATAAGGCGTTCCTCTGGGAGAAGGACGGGGAAGAGTGGAACGATTAATTTAATTCCTGGTGGACTGAGGTCTTGTTTTGAAAGTATACTCAAGAGTATAACCACAGTCTGTACAGACATTCACCTTCAAATGGTGTAAGGTTGTCATAGCTGTATAAAACCACTTTCTTCAAACATTTAAAGCTTGGTTATTAAATATTGAAGACACTTTTTTTGTGGTGTTGCTGTGCTCTCTGAAGTAGACGAAACATCAGTGCAAGAAATGGGATCTACATGTTTTATGTATGTGTATCTGATAAATGCAAAGTAATTTGATAGCTATTTTGTACACATTGTTTGCTACTCCTTTTGTTTATTCAAATGTCCATACTGTCTCTTTGTCCTCCTTTTTTCTTATTACCAGTTGGAGCTTCCAGTAAGTTATCTTCCACATAGTTTAGAGTTTGTGTAGCTTCTTGCAGCTTATAAACATATAGATGGCAAAGAAAAGCTAGAAGAAAGACATGCATGTAAAACTATAGTTTCTTTTGTCATTGTTCAGCTTTAGTGTTGTAAGCTTAATATACGAGAACGAGATACTAAGCTTGGTTGAATGGGACGAGGTGACAAGCTCTTGTAGACTTGAGTCCAGTTGATAAAACAGGCTTGAAACTTTTGATAGCAGACACATGCTAATTCTGCTTTCTGCTTCAATTAGACAGAACAAGAGGTTATGTTGCTAGTTTCTGATCAGTAAATGGTTCTGTTAAGTAGTGGTGAGTATTAAAATCAGGGGCCTGAATCCATGCTGCCCTCAAGCTTTTGTTCGATTGGACTGTCTGAGTCCTGTGCCTCTTTTTCATTATGTTTGGAGGGGCATTTCGTTGCAGACAAAGTGGGCTGTCATATTCCAAACAAAAAAAAGTCTGAACTGAGGTGTTATTTCAGAAAGCAGTAAAATAGAATCAGTTTTCTTCAGACTTCTCTGATCTGGATGAAATAAAGGTCAGACTAGATACAGTCTGTGTGCCAAATCTGCCATTTATAAGACATATCTTAAAATAATTTTTCTAGGGGACTAAATGTAAGTGTACAAAACTCCCCTTGAGCTGAAAGACCAAAGGCCTTATTAAGATATAACTCAGATTTTTTGTTTTGCACCGACGACACGCTTATAACTGTTGTTGTAGTTGCAGGATTTTAGCTTGATCTGCTGTGACTAGTTTAGCTCTCTGGCTTTTTAGTGGCTTCTCAGTCATTCCATATGTGTGGATTAACCTCCAGTGCTGCCATATCATTACACGGTACATTGTGTCAGAATGTGAAGTAACCATACCTGTTTCAATGCAGGATGAGGGCAGGTTTACTGTTCAACAGATTTCTTCCAATGTAAGTGATGCATTTCTCTGATAAAAGGCCAGTATGTCTGTTTTGAACATTTTCACAGTTCCATTGTTTTGCTCTTTTCCTAATCCCTCTTTTATCTTTGCTTATCTAACAAATATCTTCCCAAAAGCACTTACATTGTGTTCAGTTATTTATTTTGGTATACCACTGCACATTTTGTTTGAAAGATTTATCTGGTAAACACATTGCGTGTCATAGGTGGAGTTACACCCGTTTCTCATGTGGTTGTAGTTTCTGAAGTAACAGGCAGTCTCACTGTCACTGGACTGTGATGTGAGGGAATGTTTTTACTGTCTCCCAGTTTAGGAGGGGAGAATGGGAATTTGACATACTTCCCACAGAGCTTTGCCCCAACCAGATGGATCTCTTAACCTGGTTGGCTGCAGGGCTTGGAGGCATTGTTTTACCCAGGGCACGATGCTGTTCCTTGTTTTCAATACAGTTCATCTCAGTGAGCATGAGTATACGTTGTGCACATGCAGAAGGATCTCTGTGTTGTCTTGCAAGGAATTGATCTTAAACTCTCCTAATAAGCGTCATGGTTCAACGTATAGATCTATCTGTGTGAGTAGTAAGTTTTTGTTTTTAAAATATTGTTTATTTTTTATTGATGATATGTTTGATGATTAGAATGTTAGTTTGCACGAGGGTAATATTGCTGTTGTACATTTTGTTTGTTCTGCAAAGAGATGTTTGTACATGTTGTCAGTTTTGTTGAGTCAGTTTTGTTTTGTAAATATTTTGAAGCTTGTGGATGGACATGAAATTACCGAGCTCCAGACTGTTTTGCAGTGTAGAGATTCAGGACTATATTTTGCATTGTTTGTTGTTGTCTGTGCAGCTACATCGCTCCTGCTACTTCTGTCTCTTACTTGCTTGCCTGTACCCACACTGTAAGAATGTGTAAGCAAAGGGATAGAACAAAGGCTTCTGTCAAATAGTGTTTGTTAGTGTGAAGCCTTTTTTTAGCACCACGCTGCAGTACGAAAGAGCAGATTTAGGCCAAAAGACTCTCTCTCACTCCTCTCTCTCTTTCTCTCTTGCTCTTGCTTTGTTGGTCTCTCTTTTTTTCTCCCTGTCTCCCACACTCTTTTTCTCATTCATCCATTACACACACACACACACACACCACACGCACACACTCTGTCTGTCTCTCTCCCATTACAATTCTGTTATTTATCCTCAAGCTGCAGCTTTCATTTCTCCTTCTCTCCCTCAACAACAAATGCACTTACAAGTCGCTGATGCTTCTTCTGCTGACATGGAAAATCGCACAGATCAGAATTATGTGTAAAACTGAATTGTTGTGGCAGCTGCTATACAAATTCAGGAAAGTCGAAAAAGGTCAATCTTCAGTGAACGTGTAAAGTATCAGTCACTGCGTGTAAACAGATGTAGGTCATGTTCTGGTTTTGGATCCTTGTTTTAATGTGTTTTATTGTGGGAATATGGCTAACTACACTGTGGTGTGTATTTTGGGTATGGGCAAAGTTGCTTAGTCTGTACTGGTGGCACAGCCTGCACCTTCACATTCTTCTGCAAAAGCTCTGAATACAGCTCAAGTGCTGTGCCAGCCGGCAGTCATGTGACCACATTGGAATTCAACCATTGTTTTAAGCAGCAGAGTCTTTTCTACTCTGTTAGACTTAGCCTACTGCACACACACGCTAACAGTTTTCTCTTGTTTATTTGATCCAGGTCAAACGGGAACTTGGACTGAAAAGTATCCTAACTCAAAAGTGTATGTTGGGAGACTTGGTCTGATTTTGTGTCTCTGTGCTTTTATTGGAAAAGCTGCTGAACGCTTTATACAATTAGACTAAGCATAAATTTTGTGTGATTTGGAAAGTGACACGTTTATAAACTCTGCCAGCTCCAACTGAACTTAATACAAGTTTGGCATGTGGTTTGCTGTTGACGTACTGCATAGACCACACAATTAAATTTTTTTAAGAACTGTAAACTGGTTGCAAATTGTCAGACATTTTTCTTTTAATACCATCTTGTCTTCTCATCCATTTTCTGTCCATTTGCCTTCCTCAAGCAATTCATGGTCCATGCTATTTCCCTTTGCATTTAAAAACACGAGGCCATACTTGAACTCACTGAAATCAGCAATGACGTTGCAGTCGTTTAAAGAAATGCATTGATGTAAAGTGTCAGATTAAACTGTCATTGTTTGCAGCTTTAACAGTCCATTCATGTTCTTTTTGTTTATTTCAGCCATCGAAGTCGAGATGAGGATCGCGTATCCAAACCAGGGGCCATGTCCACACCTGTGAAAAGCTCTGATGATGGTGTCTTGTCACAGGCCAGCGACCAGGCCAGCTCCAGAGATGAGAAACTGTTACCTCCGCTGCCTGGTACAGAATCCTCTGTCCATCAACCCTCACTTTTTGGTATTACTGGGGTCTCCAATGTTTAACAAAGCTTTCACCACCTCTTATTTCACAAATTATTACCACTGGTGCAGTCAAGTTCCAATTAGGTGTTGGAGAAAAGAGGTATTATTCACAAAGGCTTATACTGCAAAACAATTACTAATCACCAAATCTGGCGGGGATAAAGGCTGGTGCTTTCACTTTTCCTCTTTGTTTCACTATAACCCTGCACTTTGCTAACTATTTTTACTGTGCGAAATTCTGAAACTTGCATAGTGGTGTACAAGTTTCCTTTGGAGTACATGTATTATTCTAAAAACTGTGTTTGTGTTTGGCAGAACCAAAGCCAGTTTATGCACAGCCTGGTCAGCCTGACGTTGATCTGCCCGTCAGCCCCTCTGACGCCCCCGTACCCAGCGCTGCTCATGATGACAGCATCCTCAGGTGAATATCCTAAATACACTCATCCAAAACATCTTAAAGTATGGAGTACTGATCTGCATTGTGGAATATACATCCGGTGTATGTATTACTCACATTGATAGTATTTTTTTTGCTAATAATTTACCTGTGTTTATCTGCAGGCCGAGTATGAAGCTGGTCAAATTCAAGAAGGGAGAGAGTGTTGGTCTGCGGTTAGCAGGAGGGAACGACGTGGGAATTTTCGTGGCAGGAGTTTTGGAGGACAGTCCTGCGGCAAAGGAGGGGCTGGAGGAGGGGGACCAGATTCTCAGGGTATGATACACTCCAAGAAACTATGCAAAATGTAGTTTTTACACACTGGTGAGGCATCAAAAATATCCCCTTTTATGCAGCTGTGTTTTTTTCTGGAATAACAATTTTTCTTGGACATGTAATTAACAATTTTAGATGTGCACATGTATGTGACAAATGTTTCAGAGGGGTGGAGTAGTACAAAGGTGAGTCAAGGTCATTGCATTGTTGGATTCAAAGTAATAAAACACAAGGTCAAGCAAAAAATAAAACTGAAAAAAATAGATCTAAGTTTTTTTTCCACAGCTGAACAGGTCTATTTATAAAATTCTGTGAAAACATTATTATTTTCCAGATCACACGTATGAAAGTGGGAAGAACATCTGGTGTTATTGTCAAAACAGATGAGTTGTAGCTGCCCACACTAACTTAGATAACCAATGGTAAAACTATGTGATCCCATGGCCACAATAGTTTTATTTCTGTCTAAAGAGATCCAGGGAATACAGTACAATGCATGTCAGTCTATGAGTCATGCAGGGCTCTGCCTCGTGTCAAAACTCCCCTTGTTTCCAATGTGAGGACACAATAGATGTTGTTCTTGCACTCTGACCTCGGAACAGTTGACTCTCTGTTTCACTGAACACTAGAGTAACATTGTGGATGGGATGATGGAAACCCTCTTGATGTCAGTGTTGGATCCACTCTGACATGTTTATACATCAGCTAAGGATTACACCTGCTATTGTGTGTTTAATGCTGTGACTGTAAGGCTGTGTAGAGGTAAACTGTGCAGAAAAGACTGAATCTTCAGCTGCATGTTTTTTCACAACCCGTAACTAAAACCATTTATGGACTTCACTTATCTGATAAACAAAGCTATCCACTACCTTATCTTCTTCTCTTAATGAATACATAATATATCATGTTCCTCCCACTTCACAGCATAGATCTCTTTTTTTGGTGCCTGTGTGTGTTGTCCTCACTGTGCAAACACACTTTAGAGACTTCCAGGACATTGTTTTCCATTTTCCCTTTGTTCACGGTGTGCGAGGGGAGTTACGGACGTCAAGCCCTTCTGTTTCTGGGAAGGATAAAGGTGTCTTTCTGAGGTTCAGTGATTCAGTCCATGTTTTTCTGGTTTCCCCGCTGCCCCTCAAGCAGAGTCAATAAACAGTAGTTATTGTGTTTGGGACAGAAGCAGGAGGTGAGGAGGAGGCTGGGGGAACACATCACCCTGCTTCTGATGTGGAGCCAGTTTTTCTTTCCCTGTTCCTCTTGTTCTGTGAGATATCAAAAGAAAGATTCTTGCGATAGTTTTATTTATTGAATATAATAAGAAACATTTTTTTGAGAGATTAAAAGTGAGAGGACTTAATTTAGTAACTTTCAGCAAATTCTTAAGCAGCAACAGTGATTTAAAAACTTTGTATGCTTAGGTTGGCCAATGTTAACATGATATTAATTGCCTGTTATTTAGCCCACTCGTCCTTCCAGTTGACTCCTTTGCTTCTGTTCTGCATCTATAGGTGAATAACGTGGACTTTGCTAACATCATCCGGGAGGAGGCTGTGCTGTTCCTGCTGGATCTCCCAAGAGGAGAAGAAGTTACTATTCTTGCTCAGAAGAAGAAGGATGGTGAGTGATAGCAGAACAAAGTACCGTGTTATCAGGGTAAATGCATCAGATGTTAAAAAAAGCACATATAAAAGTTTTACTGTAAGCTGTCGGTTTTTTTTTTGTTTTTTTTTTTAGTGTATCGGAGGATAGTAGAATCAGACGTTGGTGACTCCTTCTACATCCGGACACATTTTGAATATGAAAAAGAGTCACCGTACGGCCTGAGCTTTAACAAGGGCGAGGTGTTCCGTGTAGTAGACACACTCTACAACGGCAAATTAGGCTCCTGGCTCGCTATCCGTATTGGCAAAAACCATCAGGAAGTGGAAAGGGGCATCATTCCTAACAAGAACAGGTAAGAGAAGATACATGTCACTCCTGTAATACCTGTACAGCTTGATCTGACTCTTAATGAATGAGCAAGGGTGGATGCAAAGGAAAAGAAGCAATGCAGTTGATCTGGGAGTGGCGATAAAGGACAATTTCCATTGACTGATTTGTTTAATCTGCTGAGTTTTACAGATTTATCTTGATTTTCATATCTTCTTATTTGTGTTTCTGTGATTTTGTTCAAGAAAAGCTTGAGGACTGCTTAATAGTCTGCTATAAACTGGAACTGATTTTATGGTAGGGCATATTTAACGCATACAGGTGGTCAGGAAAATGTTTTTTTAAAGGTCGACTGTGTAAGGTTTTTCAGGCCTGTGTGTCTGAGGATTTGTAATATAGATGATAGTCCAGCCAACAGCATCATTTTATCTAGGCCTGTCTGTGCAGTCTTGAGCAGCCCCTGGCAGTGTCTACACGGAAATTTCTCACAGTCCTGTTGAAAGAGAAGAGAGAGCTTTTCACATGCTGCATGCATTTTTATCAGAGATTAAGCACTGGGAAATATATCTCAGCTTCCCGGCCAAGTTAAGCCTGCCTCCCTGGATATCTAAAAACATTAAACCAGTAAATCAAACCTTGTTCAATAACATTTGTAGAGAACGCTCATCAAAAGAAGACCATTATAATTCAGTCACTAAGAAGGAGTTCTTTTCCATGTAGGCTCTAAGAAAACAGATACTGGAAAAGATTGGCCTTTAAGTTAAATTCTTGATTTGTGAATTTTTAATGTTAGACAGTGTGTCAGTGTTTCATAAATAAGGTTTTCCATTTCACTGTAATCCTAAACCTTAGTTTCTGTTGTACAGTATGTATGTATAGGGAGCACCACTTCAATGTTAATGTAAATGTCATGACCTTGCAAACGTAACTGATGGTTAAAGTAATGAGTTTGTGGATATCAAAGTGCTGATGCTGTTATTTTGCTAACAAGAGAAAAGCCTTTAGTTCTCTGAGTAATCAAGTAAGTTAAGTAAAAAAATTTTCAGGCATAAATTGCATTTATTCAGTCATTTATGGCCACTCCATGATCAGAGGTACATTGTTGCAGTTACAGTATCACAGTGGCCTCTCAGTCCGAGCCATAGCATGCTGAATGCTAAATAGCAGAACAACCTAAAAGTGATCTTGACTGTAGTTTTGACAAAAGTCATGACAGCTTACTGTGCTGTTTTTGCTCTGTCCAGAGCTGAGCAGCTGTCCAGTGTGCAGTACACCCTTCCCAAAACACCAGGAGGCGACAGAGCAGACTTCTGGAGATTCCGAGGTTTGCGAAGCTCCAAGAGGAATTTGCGGAAGAGCAGAGAGGACCTGTCAGCCCAGCCGGTCCAGACCAAGTTCCCTGCCTATGAGAGGGTGGTGTTGAGGGAAGGTAAGAATATAGTCCATGGCAGAAGCCGTAGCTAAAGTAAAAGTAAGCCATTTTGGATGCTTTTTCAGTCAGGTTTAAATTTAAAAAGATGTAATGGTCTGATTTAATGTTGTGTTTTTAAGGCTGTATTCTGACCAGATCAAATGTTGTGACAAAAACACCAACTTTACCAGCCATTTTAATGTGGATAATAAGGCTGCAGCTGTGTGGGCCACGGAAGATCCAAAAAGTCAAATCATAGCCCTGCGGCAGAAAGCTGAAACACAGTCAACTTTCTGAGAAACACAACCTGAGGTCACTCCATGGAGGTCAATCATTCTGGCGATCAAACCAGCATTGTTTCATTCCACACTATTGCTCTTCAGTTGTGATACTGACACAGTGCTACAAACCCCTACGCTAATTAACGCAACACCTGATTCGATCTGAATACAGCCTGAGTGTTACATAATGCAACCCTTTGGTAATTTCCATGACACGGTCTTGTTTCTGTACAGCTGGGTTCCTGAGGCCTGTGGTTATCTTTGGGCCAATAGCAGATGTGGCTAGAGAGAAACTGGCCAGGGAGGAGCCAGACATATTTGAACTAGCAAGTAAGTCATTAACTACCTACTGTTCGTGTTATGTGTAATGTCCTTCTGTGTGTCATGCATTGAAAGTAGACCAAACTGTTGATTCACACATCATGCATCCCTAAAGCTGAGGGCTGTTTAACCTCTCAGCATCAATCAGAGATTCACAGCAGCAGTCATTATCTAACAGCTGTTGAAGCGTTACTCTCCTGACTTGTTCCAAGACAAAAGAGATTTCTGTCAGCCATCACTGCTCTTTTCTTTTTTTAATTTGTTTTAAGAATTCACACATCAAAGCGTTCAGTGACAACGAGCTTGTTGATGTTGCAAAATGGGTTAAATATTTTAACTTGATTTACAATTTCATTTAAAAAGCCTACATGTTTTTTAGTAGTAAAAAGTTTTGACCACAGATCAGACTCAGGGTGGAAAAGTTTTTATACCAGGATTGTTGGGGTATAAATACAACAGCTACTGCTGTTTCAATGTAGCGATACCCTACAGAGGCTTAAAGTCTCTGAGGGGAATTTTTAACTTAGACTTAGGCTTAGACTTGCTTTATTGTCATTCAACAAACACACCATCGGTGCACATATTAAACGAAATTACGTTACCTTGGCTCGGGGTGGAGTGGACACATAAATTATCTAAAATACAAATATTCACAGAATATAAAATATAAAATGCTGGTATAACTTACAAAAATTAAATTACTAAGTGTA
>JAPZDX010000001.1:12750451-12760526 GCA_029783625.1 Naso annulatus | reverse complement strand
GAACAAGACATTTTGAAGTTGTGTCCCAGAGACACAGACAACATTGACAAAATAAGAAACAACTGCTGGACTTCATATTATATCCCTAATTTGGATAGATAGAGATAAGGCTGAAAATTGGCAGAGTTGCCCTTTAAAGGACCATACCACTGTTACCACATGTCAACCTTTGTCAACATTGGCGTCATAGGTTACATAAGCCCCATCCATTTTTCCCCAAAATAGCTTTATCAGTGAGATATCCTACTTGTTTACATTTTGTACATATTCAATAAATGTTACAGAAAGTAGCTGAAAATGTGTGACAACAAACAACGTCTGTGTCAAAATCCTCCTCATGCTAATTTTCACGCTGGGAAGGCAGCACATGTAAGGAACTATTTTTCCTGTCTCCCCCCTCTCTCTCTCGCTGAGCGATTTTTGGCCGAATAAATGCAGATGTTCTCTTTAGAAGGGTGAATTACCTTTACCTAGCAACTTTCACATGCACTATAGTGTTTCTGTACCCTGTTTCAACATGAATAGCAGTGAATGAGGTTTAAAAATGCAGTTTGAGATCTAGTAAAGTTTACACATGGATGAATTTTAACAGCAACATCTGTAGAAGATAGGGCCAATCTCTGCTAATGATGAGAAGTCAAAAATAGGCTGGTATGGTCCTTTAAAATCAGCTTCATGAGCATGATTGATGTTTGCAGGTGATTATTGGAGTCTGCTGATGCTGACACACAGTGCTCAGCAAACATTAAAATGATGCTTCATTTTGGAAATAATTTTAAAAATCCCCCTCAAACTGACAACTGTACACTCACACGGAGAGGACTGCTCGCTTACAGACATCCATTTAATCAGCAGCTCCTCATTTCATTAAAGGCCAGCATGGTGAGTTTCCCTGGACATATTCTGCTCATTCTGCAGATTTACACATGCCTGCACTTACAGGCAGAAACCATTGCACACACACACACACACATGGACACACGCACGCACAAAGCTGTGCACACGCTGGGCTAAGAGGCTGCAGCAGGAAGAGCTCAGAGAGCGATGGTTGACTCTGTGGAAACACTTTCTTCTCTTGACCAACATAAAGCAAAGTGAAAGGAAATAAAAGAGGCTGCTTCACTTGAAAGAGAACAGCAGGGGAGGAACCGACTGAGAGGGATTCAGACAGTTTGTGAGCGAATGTGTGTGTCTGAGTGTGTGTCGGGGTTGTTTATCTTGGCTCCAGTGTGAAGTTTTTACCATGTATGTGTTTGTACAGTATATGAGTAAGTGTGTGCGTAATGATGTTGTTGGGGGATTCTGTGTGAACCAGAGAGGGTCCCTGCTCCTCACAGCTCAGCAGCTGATGGGAAATCATTATGGATCCTGGCGAATGGCCAGTTCGTGGTTACCCAGGCAACCACACTGGCTCCATCCATCTTGGCAATGATGATGTTTGAGAAACGGTCTGCTTTTTAAACCCTCGCTCTCAGTAATGGCTTCTTTGATTGGCGCCATGCATAAATGAATAAGAATAAGGTCAAGACTGTGATTTAGGTGGAATCCATACTTGCATTATCTTTTTTTTCCCCCCTAAACAGCAGCATGGGGTCATAAACAGATCGGCTGTCATCTAGCAAATATGGGAATCCTCATTGTGGATATTAGGATCAAGAGGTTTTTCAGTCACTCACTTGGAAATGGATTTTTCAGAAGAAACAACACAAAATAAGACAAATAAAGAACATTTTAAGTAAAATATCCCTGGAAGATTCTGTCTCCCAGAAAAGAGAAACTAGAAGAGGGATCCTTTTTTCTGTTTCAATAATTTTCCTTTAAAAGAGGGTCATGTTGCTGATTGTGAAATTCTTTGAGAGAAACTTGTGATTTGTTATAATATGGGACTTAAATATACTGAAGTTGACATAGGAGAAGGAGAAGTTCAGTTTCTAGCACATTAAACCCTCTCATAAGGTTATTTACGATCGCATAACAAGCTCTTTTCAGCTGCTTCCAGAAACAAAGAAATGGCTGTTTCCAGGTCATATGTTGGCTTTTACATTTGCGTTATAGCGTCAGAACATCAGCAGACACCACTGACCACTCGGTAAGTTTCTCCTCTTTGAAAACGAGCATTTATTATGTTTTTTGAATGATTTTCTCAGTGCCCATGCCAATCCGTTGTGGAAGCTTAACCGAGTTCTTGAGACCGCACCGTTCTTCATGATGTTGCTATTGACCACTGTATATGATCATACATAGCCTTACGATAAGGCTTATTGTGCTAGAAAACAAACTTCTCTTTTAAGTCTCAGTATAAAACATAAATCCACTTTATGTTATCTACAATGTAGGTAAAATGAAGTGGAGTGTAGATTCTGCATGTACACCAAGTGACCAAAGATGTGAAAATAAAAAACAAACAAACGTCTGTATGATTCAATTTAATGCAATACTGTTTTACTGTTTGTGTATTGTTTGGAAGATGTGTTCTTACAGTGTTGTATGTGATCCCATTGTATAAAAGCCTTTCATTTTGTGTTGATTATAGCAGCGCGTTGGACAAAAGTTTTTCTTCTTACTGTCATAAAGATCTTGTCGAGCGTGAGCATTGGTTTTGAAAGAGAGTGAAGAAACACGCCACTTATTTGCACAATACCAGTTTGGCCATAAATAAACACAAAATATCAACATTATCTAAAGACAAATATCCCCCTGCTTCCAACCATAGATAGTAAAAAAGAGAACATCAGATCAATCATGCTCGTAAACAACAAATCGTCTCCGTTGGTCTGTGTGCCGTAAAGCGTTTCATAGCATTTCTGCTGACTGAGAACAGGCTAAGATGTTGCAAAAGACAAGACGGTAACCTCCAATTTCCTCTCCAATAGTCAAATTTACTGATGTAGGTAAGCTGTGAGGCATCATAGGGACTTTGAATCTTGTTTCTAATATTTAGTCCAGGTCATATAGCCTCCATATGTATATGTAGAGGTACAAATATGAGTATTGGCCCATATGTAGCAAATATATGATAAATACAATACAAAATGTGATCTCACAGTTGAATTGAGTTGATTTTTTTGTGATCCTTTAATAACTCAGTTGGCGAGTAACAGTTCCGGTTAGTTTGGTTCTGTAATTGGCTCTTGTGAATTCATCCAACAGCTTGAGAAAAAAAAAAAACAAACTCACAGAAACCTGTATAATCAACAATTTCTAAAAATGTTGTCTCACATCAAAACAACCCAATTTCTACCAATTTAACTGTATATTCTTCACCGCATACTTCAGAACTCAGGCAACCTTCACAAAATGTTTGAGAAACACGCACAAACAAAAACAGTCTGAACTTCGGGAGGTAAATATGAAGAGGTAATGATGAACTTGTTTGTCTTATTTTCATTAATCATTAAGTCTATCCTGGTAAGTTATGAGACAGGATTAAAATACATAAAACTTACTGTTTACATCTCCTTCTTGCAGTGAAACATTGATTGATATAATGCTGATGTAGCTGGCTGAATGCATTAAGTGACTGTATGTTATCAGTGTATACAGAAAAAATGCAGGAAATAAAAAACAACCTTGTGGTTTACATATAAACAGCCTTTTGTTATAAATGTAAGCACTTAATGAGAAAGCATAAAAGAGGAAGCAAAGTAAGACTTGATAATAAAAGCAGAAACTTTGCATTAATTTAATCATTTTATTAAACTCAACAGTTTGGACGCATCATCAGTAATAATGGATCTTTCTACCGATAGATGTACACCCTGTTAATTGCCTAAATGAATGTTAAAAAGAGAGAAAATAAGAAATTGAACAAGTTTTTGAAATGACCGATCAGTGTCAGGGTTCATCAGCAGAGAAGCTGGGATGTTTTTTCCCCTGAGGCTCCTCCTGAGGGGTTTCTAAGAGCGCCCAGGCCAGCAGCCGGGAGATGAGAGCCCTCCACTGTGCCCCGAATCTGCCCTCAAGTCTCCTTCAGGCCCACAACGTATTCAAGCAGACTGACTCCTGTGAAAGTCAAGGAGAAATGCTTCAATATTAAAATCTTTCCAAACCACTGAGCTTCTTGCTCCATCACAGAAACTAAGACCAGACAGAAACTCAGCTGCTTGTATCTCCAATTTTCATTCCTTCTGTCAGCACCCCAAATCTCTTGGTCAGTGCAAAGACACATAGAGCTTTATTTCTTTGCTCGGCTTTCCCCTTCCGAAATTATCTCATCATTATCGCTTGTTGGTAATGTAAAGATACTTAAATCCTCATCCTGATATATGAAATCACTGTGAGTTGTTTCAGAAATCACTTAATGTGAGAAGAAAAGAGTGGTCCAATGTTTTTTTTCCCTCTATATGGATGTTTAGTTCTCACAGGATGGAAGCACAACAGCACAGAAACGCCCACACAGTGTGTCACTTCATCTGATCAACTGCACTATTTTTGCACAAACTTCCATGACAGTTATTTTAAAAAGAAGAACTCTACATGCTTTTTATGAGATGTAGTTTTTGTTGCACTGAAGTTGTGTGCTGGGTTGTGAATGCGTGCTCTGTGTTGTGTGTGTGTGGATGGAATTTGCTGCGGCAGCTACACACACACACACACACACACACACAAACACACACACACACACCGGCTTACTGGGTTTCTCACATGCAGGGATCCGATGGGGATCACATGCTTTTATTCTGTCGTAAAGCAGTTTTACTTCAACCTTTTCACACCAACTTTGAAATAAGTCAGTAAAAAGAGAATTTTAAGTTGTTTTGTTTCTCAGTGTTTGCTTTGTGGTGGGTCTCAAATGACACCTCTGTGTTTCTGTGTGTGTCACTGCATTTGTTAGTTGTCAAAGTATTAGAGTAATGCATTCTTTCATGGTGGTGACACTGACTCCTCTAATCCAGCCAGAGCCTCGCTTTTATCTCTCTGTTCCATTTAAACTTGTCAGTACTTCTGTGTGTGTGTGTGTCCTTCTGTATCTGCATGTGTGTGTGTGTGTGTGTGTGTGTGTGTGAAAGCCCTCGTAGTTTCATATTAGTCCTGAAATGTTGCTGTTTTGAAATTGGATTATTTTTTATGCTCACCTCATTAAATCAGCTGTCATTTTTAACTGGTCTGCCACCAGCTGTGTTTCACTTGAGCTGATACACCGATGTGATATTGATCAGGACATCCTGTTCTGCTAACTGAAATCAAACATTGGAAGTCTTAATATGTAATGGAACTCTAAAAATGACGATTCTTGTAGTTGTACCTGAATGAATTCCACCATGTTTTCTTTTTATTCTTGAACCTTTGATAATTCTGCACCTGGTGCTGGTAAAGTTAATTCAAGGCTGCATAAAATATGCTTCATTTCCTCCAGATGTGTCGATTGTTATTGCATTCATCCACATTTCATCTAGAATGCACGACTAAAACTAAACGACTAACACTATTCTGTCATTTATGACTTGTTTTCGCTGATCACATTTCATTCAAATGTCTGTCGGAACCAAAATGTAAAAATTTCGTGTAAACTTCCATCATGAAGCAGTATCCTGTAAGGGCATGGGTTTGTATAAGTGCCCCATGTGGCCAAACATGGCATTACATTGCAAATAAACTGACACCCGCTGAAGGGGTAATTGTCCTTAGCAGCAGCTGTTCACAGTGCACGCAGCTTCATGTGGGGTTTTATTTATTAGTTATTTATTCGTTTTACAAATTAAATGTTTAATTTCTTTTTTATTTACTTTGGGTTGCTGTGGCATAATTTAGTTTGTTATAGCTTAGTTTATCACACATGTACACCCTCAACTTACTTTCATTCATCGACAAGATTAGGACACTACAGCATGAGAACACTGTGAGTAACTTGCTGAATGAACCTGACATCAGTAACTCAAACCTTGTTGTGTGTTTCTTAGTGATAGAAATTGGGCTTTGTGGATTTCCATTAATAGTTTTCTGCATTATTTGACTCCCAGTGACTGACTGAAGGCTATTATAAACTGCTGTAATGCTGTTCTGTGCTTTAGGCTCAGGCTTATTATGAAGTTCAGTACGTCTTGTGGAGAATCATAGTTTCATAATTTGTTTCCCTGCCACTCCTGTTTCTGTTGTTTTGTTTTTCTTTGCTTTTTCCAAACTTTTTAATTGCTCTCTGTTAGAACACCAGAAAACATGCCAATGCTTTCAAAGATTCTCCAACATTTTGTCAGTACATTAGTGGGTGTGTGCTGCAGGTTTCAGTGACTAATGCTGCTAAGTATTGCATGTTAATCCTGTTCTGCGAGCAGCCAAGGGGAAAAGCCTCCAGTGACTGACAACCAGCAAAGCTATCACATGGTTCCTGCTCTCACATCCTTTCTCTCCTCAAACCAACAGGCACGCATGGAGACGCACAGGCGCACACATAGTCCTTTAACACATGTGTACATGAGCACGCAGGCATGCATTGCACAGCGGAGGGTCAGAAAGGATGACACAAAGAAAAGGATGAGATTAAGAGAAAAAGAACTTTCCCACATCTCAGCTGTATTCAATCAGTCTTTGCTGCAGGACTCATTCTACCATCAGTGTATGTGAATTTGCATTTGCAGATAGTTACCTGCCTTTTTCCTGCCTGCGGTCGTCTGATCTTTTTTTCACTTAATTGCACCAACCATTTGCCACAAACTTAAGGGGAATAAGGTGCAGATACTTTGAATCAGTGTGTGACATTTCATATCCGATGCCATGCATCACTCCTTTTCAGTTTTTTGGGAACATCCTGCAGTGCAACTCTTAAGTTTTACTGACCCTCATGCCGATGGAAGGTTGGGTGAAGATCTTTAGTTCACAAAACGCTGCTAGAGTTTCAAAGGAAAAAGATGTTACAGGTATCTGCTGAACAGTTGATGGCGACCATTTTTCAAACTTGAAACAAACAAAAAAAATCCCATAATAAAACCATAAACTACCTAAATACTGCTCTTCTGAAACAATCCAAGTGTCCTGAGGCCTTGACATGCCAAGTTCTTAGCCTCACTGTTTACTGCAGCCTGTAGCTCCTGAATCTGAAGCCATGTTGATGTGCACGCGCACACCAGCAAGCAGCATCAAGGCATTTTATTGTTGTATTATTTTTTTTTTTTAAGTTTGAAAATTGGTCACCATTTCCTTCAGTTGTCTGGGAGATTACTGCAGCGCCTTTTTCCTGTGAAACTCCAGCAGTGTTTTGTGTAATAAAAAACTTCACCCAGCCTTCCATGAGGAATGAGGGTGAGGAGATAATGACTGAATCTTTTATTTTTGGGTGAACTATCCCTTTAATGTAAGCTGAGCTATCACAAGTCGCATAATCATGGGAATCTGATGAGACTCAAATATTTGGATAAATAACAATGAATTGCATTATGACAGAATATCGGTGTAACCTTCTTTGTTCACTGTGCGGTACCTCTGCTCTCTGCAGGAGCAGCAACAAGCAGAGGAAGCAGAGAGAGAAAGAGAGACTGTTATAATGACACGACAGCTCCAGACTCCTTGTTGCAGTGCCTGACACCAGTACAGTGAGGGTGAATGTTACCTGCAGTAACACAGCAGTAACACGAGCCTCTGTCTCCTGCAATCTGATGCAGGTTATACCAGCAAAGAGCAGAGCAGACACAGGACATATTATTATTACAGATGGTGCATAGAGACACGAACAGTTGGTTGTCCACTGGATGCAGCTGCGGCTTTTACATGTCTGTGTCTTTCCAGTGTCCATTGGAGATGTTTCAAAAGTAGAGAATATTTAACCCTCCTGAAGCTACATTTCCACTTTGTGGCTGATGCTTTGTTACATTAACTGTGCAGCATACTATTTTCATCTTGATCTGTTTCCTAAATGTATTAATTAAAGAAAACAGTCCCACTCCTGCTTCACAGAAAAGAGGAAAAACTTAAAGAATAAGGAAAAAATATAAATAAAGAAGGGAAACTAATGAAAGGCATTATTTGAAGTCAGTTGCCAGTAAATATGGGCATTATATATG
This sequence comes from Naso annulatus, assembly GCA_029783625.1. Lineage (NCBI taxonomy): Eukaryota > Metazoa > Chordata > Actinopteri > Acanthuriformes > Acanthuridae > Naso > Naso annulatus. The sequence goes on along the minus strand of JAPZDX010000001.1, from coordinate 12,752,532 downwards.
TTGACAAGTGAATTTCACACTTCAGAGCTGTTGGATGCTTTGGCAAAAATAGACAGAGCTTGTCAAGATGGAGGAATGATGAAAGGGACAATGGATGTTGACACACTGGTTCGAAAAGCTGCAAATGGTCTCTGGCAGTCGCAACAGAGACAGACAGCAACATAATTGCACCCGGTGGACATTAGGGCTAATGGACTTCACTTCAAGTGCAAACAAATATGTGACAATTATGACTGAGAGCTTTGTACAAAAAAATGTAACAAACAACAGAAAACTATCTCAGCTTTTAAAATTATTTTTTAAAAGTCCCTACAAGGAACTTTTCACTGGTTGTGAAGAAGTCTAAATTTAATACTGATGCCTCACATCTCACCTACATCGGCAAATGAGACCATGGGCGAGGAGACCGGAAAAATAATTATCCTTTTTATACACGGCTTTTGCTTAGTCCACTCAGTCAGTGGAAACGCTATGAAAAGGCTTTATGGCACACAGACTGCAAGAGACAGTTTACTTTTCACGAGCATAACAGGTCAGCTTTTGTCTTTTTTACTGTCTTGGTTGGAGACAGGAGGATATTTTTTCTTTAGATGATTTCAGTATTTTGTGTTTATAGCCGAACTGGATTCTGTGCAAATAAGGACTTTGTTTCTGTCACTTTCTTCCAAAACAAATGCTCACGCTGGACGAGATCTTCACGACAGTGAGCAGTACCGCTTTTGTCCACATGTGCTGCTACATTCAACACACAATGAAAGTTCCTCAGAGGGGCTTTAACATCATTTTCACCAACTTTTGCAGTTAAATGATCATTTTGTAGCCCTGTTTTTAATAATGCAGCTGGTTTCCTTCACATCCATGCCGACTGAATTGTTGTTCAAAAGTCATACCGTTGGAATGTTGTGTTCCAGAGAGGAAAAAAAAACTTTTTGCAGAGATGTGATGCTTTTGTGCAAGTTAAGGCTGTCATGCATAATCATTTGACAAAGGAAATACTTGCTAGTTGGATACAGTTGTTGTGGATTGTGATGTTTTTTGATGATATAAGGTTAAAAAAGAGCCTCATCCTTTAATCCAGGTCTCTATTTATCTGGCTTATGTGTTTGTGTGCTCAAATGAAATATTGACATCCCGTTCGCCAGGTCCTGTGTGTATCAAGGTGAGTGAAGAAGTGGAAGATTGAGTGGAACAAGATGGAGAGGGAAATGGAAATGAGAGGGCTGTGTAGAGAGTAGTGAGAGCGAGTGTGTAAGTGCAGAAATATACTGTGACTGTGTGGGCGCAGAGCGAGAGCAAGAAATACAGAGATGGAGTGTGATACGGGCAGAAATTGGAAAGGGAGGATGGCAAAGGAGAGAGCAGATATCAAGAAAGTTGGTGCAGAGAAGGAAATGGGGCTCGCATGCTGCTGTTTAATGGAGGGTGAAGAAGGGTGAGAGGCAGAGAGAGACCATGGAGGAACAGAACGCCGTAGGCTATGAGTACCCTTTGTTCACACACTTTTCAATGATGCGCAAATTTATACCCACAGTTGCAGGAACTCTAAAACACAACACAACTCCACGCCCAGACAGAAGCATGTTGAGAAAACCAATCTAAATATAATAGGTAAATGTAATGACAGGCATATCATTTTAAAAGAGTGACTTGCTGACAAAAGGCAGAGGGTAGAATTAGTTAGATTTTAATCAAACAGATGGATCAATAAATGATGGAAGTCAATGTCAGAGGGAATCACAGACATCACAACAAAGTGCAGATGGAGCCTGCAGGGTAACTGGTTTCCGGTTGATGGAGCACAAAATCTTAAAGCAAATCATTACTAACAGAAAATCCTGGAGCTCCACTGTGGAGTCTGACGGAGTCACCTTGATATTAAGACAAGATGTTGATATTAAGACAAGATGTTGCTTTCAATAAGTCCCTTAAGACAAACATTGAAATACTAAATGCCCTTCAGAGTAAAACATCTGACGCCCCGATCAGCAGGATGATTACAACCGTTTTATATGTGACAATGCAAGGGTTAAAGGGAAAATCCACCATGTTTCATGTGGATGTCCAATCAGTATTGATGGTAA
>JAPZDX010000001.1:12720337-12739777 GCA_029783625.1 Naso annulatus | reverse complement strand
TGAAAGATTTCCTGGGAATAAATCTGAATACACACACACACACACACACACACACACACACACACACACACACACCCTCAGCTCTTGCTCACTGCATGGTCAAGAGGGCATCAGCTTTCCTCTTCTTGTAACAATCAAGACACACATATACGCACACTTCCAGGCCTTGCAAATATCCAAATATCAAGCTAACGATGCACACAAATCACAGCACGTACACATCATAACCGTAGACTTTCCATTACGATCACATAACTGCGGAAGGGGCCAGCAGGACAGCGGTGAAAGGTTTTATGAGGTGCTCTCTGTGACAGCCTGTGACCCTGACAGGCTGTAAATATTACTGTAGGTGAGAGAGAGAGAAAGAGAGAGAGAGAGAGAGAGATGGCTGATTGCGATGAGGAAACCGCCATCTCTTTGCTGGTGGAGAAAAGATTCATAGTCAGACAACACAACAATAAAAAATCACAAAGACACAGTTTGTGAGTGCCATTTTTTTATCGATCAATTAATGAAATGATTAAAAGGCTGCTCATCAGACCCGTGCAGGCGGAGACGGCGGGTCTGTCCAACCCAGTTTTGCTCTCCAGTAGTTGAGCATTTTTCATACAGACCTAAATGGACAAATTAATCCTCTAAGTAGGAGTGAAATTAGCCCATTAGCAGCCTCTCTTCCTGGCTCTGTGGCCAGCAGGGATTGGTATCTGTGTGTTTTTTTTTTTTTTCCTGAGCCTGCCTAAGCTATAAGTGGTCCAACTTATTGCTTTGGGTCCCTGGTTTTGGCCCCAGACTGACGATGTTGGATTCATTTTTAATCCTTATTCATTTTTATATTCTTCTTCTTTTTCTGTTGGCTATTTCCATAAGAGCACACAGTAAGTTATCTTTCATACGTCTAGAAATCTCACTGAAACACAGCTACAATTGTGGATTTGGTTCTTTGTGTAAACAGATATGAACTGGAAACATTGTACATAATGTCAGGGAGTGTTTTAAAAATCTGTCTTGCTTGGATGTTTGTGAACATACAGTAAATAAGGGATGTTTTCTGGTTCGTACACCCACCACGATCATGCCCTCTGAGGGTGGCAGTAAATCTTTGATTCTTGAATAGCTAATGAGAAGCAGCAGCACAATGAAAAAGATGCAGCAGCTCTCAGTCTTCGGTGGTTTGGTTGTCTTTTGATGTTAAATGATCCCACAGCAGATTATTTATAGCGGTGTTGCTTGTAGTAAGCTGCAAATATAAAATGCGGAATTGTGTAGTGACGTGACTGTAAGGCTGTGTTAAGGTGCACAGATTTGTGAAATGAAAGGGGGGGCATATCCCAATAAAGTGGTCATTATAGGGCTCGACCGATATGAGATTCTTTCGATACCAATATTAAGAAGCAAGAAAATTCTGATAATCGATATATTGGCCGATATAAGGGGTGCAACAGTTCACAGAAGTCACGGTTGGGTTCACACCTCGGTTTAGACCTCATGGTTCGATACAACTTTGGTACAAAAAGTGTAATCACAGTGTCTTCCTTATTTCCCATCTTTATTTTTGCCCTGGCCCAGGTGAGAAAAACACCTTTTTACGTGCCTACATCCACACGTCATAGCTCACCGTAGGTGATTTAGCAAAACAAAACAATCTGCACATGGTGTTTTATTCTGAAAATTGACAGGATTTGCTGCTGTGTCTGCGTCTGTGTGAATATAGTTATCAAATAATTGTGACAAAGATATGTCGCAGAGGCAGGATATCTTCCATTTTAACAAACTTTATTTCAAACATCAGTGCCCTTAACAGTAAACACTTTACATATTAGTTGTTTATAAACAGACTGCCCTCTGCTTGACAAGCTATGTAATTACACCATTTTTACACTAATCCAAGCATTTTTTCCCCCTTAAGAAACAGTTTCAATATTGGTGCATATCAGAGAACATAAAAAGATACCGATATATCTATGATAGGCCAATATCGGCTGTTTTCGGTCAGGCCCTGATTAATATATTAATAACAGGAAATGTCCGATATGCTTTGAAATAAAAGGATGGGGCAATTTATTTTGACATAACTGTTGCACCCTACAGTCATAAAGCAGACTGGGAAAACTAGATACAATTTAAAGCATTATTTGGACTAACTCCACAACAAGAAAAGCATTGTGGCTTTACTTCCATGTCCGGATCATCAAGGTCAAGGTCAGGTTTATTTATAGAGCACATTTAATACAACTGTAGTTGACCAAAGTGCTGTACAAGCAGGAGCAATACAGTTTTTAAAAAGTAACAATACAAATACAAAAATAGAAAATAAAATATGAAATGTGTCATGCACATAAAACAAACAGTTGGAGACAGGATGTGCCGCTCAACATGAACTGAAGGCCAATGAAAAGAGGTGAGTCTTCAGCAGTGACTTACAGATCTCAGAAGACTGGGCAGGTCTAACACGCCGTTGTAAGTTGTTCTACAACTTTGGGGCAGCTACAGCAAAGACTCTGTCACCTTTAGTTTTCAGCCTCGATTTAGGAACATCCAGAAGCAGCTGATTTGTTGACCTCAGTGCTCTAGCTGGTGTGTGTGAACATCGAGGAGTTCAGCTAGGTACAAAGGTGCAAGACTATGCAGTATCTTAAATGCAAACATTCAAACTTGAAAATCAATCCTGACGTGGACTGGAAGCCAGCGCAGGGAGGTCAGAGCTGGTGTAATGTGGTCTTGTTTTTTTTGTGCCAGTCAGAAGGCGAGCAGCAGAGTTCTGCGCTAGCTGTCAGCGTCACAAAGAAAGCTGGTCTAAGCCCACACACAAAGAATCACAATAATCAAACCTGGTTGTAATGAAGGCATGAACAACCCTCTCCAGGTCTCTGGGAGAGAGATATGGCTTCACTCTAGCTAGTAGCCTTGAAAAGCACATTTTACAACAGAGCTAATTTTTCTATCAAATTTAAAAGCCTTGGTGTCAAAAGTGACACCGAGTTAATTTGGCTTCATCCTAGTAGCACAAACATACAGCCCGTGGAGCTGTCAAGTGTTTATTTAAGACCTAATGATTGAATTCACTCATCTATTGCACAGTCCAAAATATAAGTGGAAATTTGCAAATAGCATACTGGCAGCGCAGGCTACAATAATATAATGATATCAAAGCTGATGAGAAATTCACTGCAGCCATTCAAACTAAAAGCGCACATACAAAAGAATGCTTGTGCTCTTCTTCCAGTGATTGTTAAGCAGCACAAACAGGCTCCACTCTCCTCTCCCTCCTGTCACATCAGTGCCAATCTCTTTCTATAGCACAGGGTTTGAACTGTATGTGACATTGCAGTGATTGTGTTTTGGGCAAATGGAGGCATTAGAGGCAGGGTCCACCGGTTTATTTTCCACAGTTGACTGAGCAACTAGTGCTCTGTGGTCACTTGTCAGGGACTCGAGATGTAGCTGTGGTTTGCACACAATCATGTCAGCCATATTTCATAGCTCAGTGAGTTGATACTGCAGCATGACTGCAGTCAAGGCCTGGCTTATAGCTCGCCCAGTACTTGGTAGCCTGGTACAGGAATTTCTTCTAGAGATACAAAATCTTGTGTATCTCTATTAGGATTATGTTTTTTTTACTACCAATTTGTTTTAAACTAACCTACAATGGTATTTAGTACTGATGTTAGAAATGGTGGAAATACTAGCACTGTAAATCACCTGTAGCCTTTCACTTTTTGTACATTTACATCTGATTAAAATGTCAGTATTTTGTTAGCTGAGTGCAGTACACACTTGTTTCACTGGCATTAGCTGCTTTAATCATGCATTGATTTAATGAGACACAAATGAGACAGAAGTGCTAATAAATCATAAATTATTGCAGATTTTACTGCTGTTGATGAGCAGAGCCGCAATCGTGAATTTTGGGGTCACAGTTGTTTAGGTTTTCCCTAATTTAAGGGTTGGAAATCTGACATCAAGGGGTCTCCCAGTTGAAGTTTCAAGCGGGAAACTTTTGGGAAATACCAGCTTCTCTGTTCAAATGGAATGTACTCATTGAGCCTGATTTACTGTAGGTCACTGGACAGACACTTAAAAGCTGCAGGGCATTTTTCAAATTTGTGCCGTGGCAAAAGATTTTAGTTGGTAACCCAACACTATGCTCCACCTCACCTGTTTAGTTACATTATATCATCTCGATGGGCACACATCCTTCCAACAGGCGGTTTTGTTGTGTCTTGGTGCTACTTTGTACCCTTCTACATTCTGATGATGGAGGGATTTAATAAAATCAGTGAGTTAATAATAGAGGAAGAAATTTTGAACTTATATCTCCTGGAAAGACCACTGGGAAACAAAAGGAGGTGGTCAGTGTGTCCACTGAACCAAACAAGGGTCGCTCACGCCAAACACACAAAAGTGTGAAAGGTCTGACAGACTCACACGTAATGTGGAAAAATGTCACAGACTGTGACAGAATAAATTCAGGGTTCACTTTACTGATAGCTTTATGCTATTCAATGCTGCAGCTCCCTCTCTCACACACACACACACACACACACGCACACACACACCATACGCCTTTTTGTTTGTCTTGGTATTGTTGATTTATAATTAAGATTTAATGTTTTGTACATTTGCATTCAGGGGGGATTTAATCATAATTACTGCTCAAACTTTTTGAGAGCAGAAGCTTTTCTGCCAAATCTTGTTTATTCAGTTGATGTAATTTCCTCATATAACCGTCTCAGACTGAACAGTGTTGTGATGTTGATGAGATAATTTGTATATTGTGGCAATTTTGGCATAAAACATGAATTGAAAAAAGAAGTTGCCCCATTTGTGTTACACACAGTTACTGGATGTTTTTTTTTTTTTTCGTTTTGCATATCTTTGCATGTTCACTTCAGGCTGAGATGGTCAGCGTCTGTGTGTGAGAGCACCAGAGAACATTATACTGCAGGCCAGAAATAAAGAAATATTACACTAACGACTGCTACTCCGGGAAGGCAGCACACTATGATTAGCTACATCGATCTCCACCGCCTCTTGATCATTGACAGGTGAAAATAACTACTGAAAGCCCTGAGTGGGAAAGAATATTAGAGCTGAAGTTTGTTTTTATCTGCCATGAATTGATTATTCATGATGAATAGAGAGGAGCTCCCATGAGGGCGGTGTTTGTAAAGTAGTCCAGCAAACCTACAAATAATCCTGAAGCCATTGATTCCTTTGACAAGTGAAGGTGTTCAGCGATATCACAGCAACTCATGTTTCCTAAATTAGAAGGTACAGTCCATATAATGTTTTCAACTTTTGTCCTGTAATGTCAGAAGAGACGATATAGTGTATGTTAGAACCTCCTCACATGAAGTTTTGCTTCATGTATGTGTCAAGCCTGTGAGCATGCACGTGTTTTGAAATCCAGGTTTTCATTGTATGTTATCAGGAAGACATCAGCTTGGCAAATTATTGGTTGGGAGAAGCTCTTATTTTATTGCTATCACGACACATGGTCTATTGGCAGTTAATTGAATTTTCAGACTGACTGAACATTAAATATTTCATGGGTTGAGGAAAACGGTTTTAATTGAACCGATATGTTACGCTAACTGTATGCTGCCGAGTGTCTTTACCAATTCAAAAACTCAATATCAGAATGAAATATCTGACACATGCTCACAGTATAAAAATGCCCATTAAAGTTTTATTTTAATCAACTGCTTAAGTTGTCACACTTCTTACCATTGTGATGAAGATTACACAACATCTGTTCCTGGTTGTCTGGCAACAGTGTGCTCACAACTCAGCCCATCTACTTGACTTCTCATGTGCAAAATATGACCCGGTAAGAGCTCAATCAGATCTTGACGTCAAAGAAAAAAATAGAAAAGGTCAAACTGAGTCATGAAGTGGCTACAAAATAGCTATTAAGTCTGAAATAGAGAAAAGTACAAACATAATTCAACCTATCCATAATACGATTTTTATGACAGTGCAGCAGAACAGATTCATTCTGCACCATTTTCTTTTTTCATAAAATCCTTGATAGTGCTAACAGCAAGAGCAGAAAATCCCATTAATTCACGTATCAGGCAGCACATACATTTTCTTTATCCTACATTTTATATTTAATGTATTTAATGTGTGAATTCCTCTTATTGCCCACCAGCCTAAATGCTGCCGCTGCCACCCGCCGTTCTGTGTAATTAGGGAGCTGTGAAGTTTTTACAGAAGCTGTAAAGGAACATGCAGGCGCACAAATGCAAAACACATGCAGACACTCCGCACAGCCGGCGACATAAAACCAGCACTCAGTGGCTGATGCCGTGATGCACAAATGTATTCACAAATACAGACACTTGAGGAATTCAGGTGCACTGACACACACAATTTTAGATTAGCCTCTGTGTTTGCATTGTGTGTGTGTGTGTGTGTGTGTGTGTCTCTCTCTCTTCTGTCTCGCTCTTCCTCAGAGGCCTGTTATTCTTTGACTTGACCCAGATGGCGAGGCTTTTGTGGGAGATGTAACCCACTGCCAACTGAGATGGGCCCCGCAGGACCACCTGTCAGAAGCTGCTAAAGGAAAACAGACAGGAAGTGTGTGTATCAGACAGACAGACAGACAGACGGAGAGATGAAAACAAAAGTGCATATGTGTGCGAATGTATGAGCTGAGCGGAGGGTGTTGTTCTGGGGTGAGGAGGCAGGGTACAAAGAGCAGATCTGCAGGAGACCTCGCAGTTCCTCGTACAGAAGGAAACACTCAAAAAGAGCTTTGGGAGGGGATTACTCCCATTCACACGTTCTTTGTAGGATTTTATGAATTTATTGTTGGATTTTATTTTGTATTCTTTTGAGTTATTGTACACAGTTGGTGAGGAAACAGCAGGGAGAGGAAAGCTAGCCCGATGTTCTAAAAGTATCATGGCCTTATCTTTTCTTCTCATGGGGATGTGCGGGGGAAAAGCTCAAACAGTGCAAGCTAATAACCGCTCAGTGGCATCTCAGCATACCTGAAGCTTGCTTCTTTCATTGGAGCTATTCTGTGAGACTAAATTGATATTCAGAGACACATGAAAGTGAGCAAGGAGCTCTGGTTTCTATCCAAAGGTAGTGTAAATTGTTTTTTTTTAAGTCTGCATGAGAAAAAACACAAATTTTTAAGCCCATCAGAAGAACTTTAATTTTATGTAGATTGTAGCGCCGTGTGTGGACAAAAGCAATATTGCTGCATACTGTTACAAAGATCTTGTCTAGCGCAAGCATTCGTTTTGAAAGAAGCACGCCAGGTATTGAAATTATCTGCAAATGAAAAATCCTCCTGCTTCCAGCCACAGATAGTAAAAAAGAGAGCAGCAGATTGATCATGCAACAAACATGATTAACATAAACAACACATCTTTTCTTCCAGTCTGTGTGCCGTAAATTGCTTCATAAACTGCTGAACTGCTTCGTAGCCAGTTAAAAGTTCCTTGTAGGGACTTTAAACGAACATTAATTCATCAAAATGAGCACATGTCAGAACTAAATCTTCAGTACCATTAACTATTGCGAAAGAAGAGGATGAAACAAGATGACGTCCATGATGGACAAATGAAATTTGTTTCCTTTTTTTCATCTCAGATAGGTTATAGTCTCATCACTACTCCACACAGATCTGATGTTTTTTTTTATTGTCATTTGTCATCTCTTTAAAGAAGTGGGAAGCATCAGTAGATGTTTTACGCCATTGCACTGTCACATTTTTCTTTTTGTCAATCTTTCCCACTTCAGCCAAGCAAAAAAATGTTTTTGCCTTTTTTTTTCTTTTTTCATTTTCCACTCAGGTTCTTTTTTTACACACAAATGAAAATGTGGATTGAAACTCATCTCCTTGTTTAGTCTTTTCAGAAATGGTTGGTTTGACCTTAGTTAAGCTCTTAAAGGCTCATTTTGGTGGATTGCATATAAATAGTTTCAATACACTTTTCATGAACTACAACTTTATGCATGTATCACAATAGTTCACAGTGATTCACATGATTTTGTAACTCAGGTATCTAAATGGTAAATGTTAAATGGACTGTATTCATGTAGAGCTTTTCTAGTTTTTCGACCACTCAAAGCGCTTTTACAACACAAGTAAGTCAGCATTCACCTATTCACACACACTCACACCAAGGTTACTTCTGTGCAAAGTGCCAGCCTGCTCAGTAGGAGCTTGAACACACGTCCATACACCAATGGAACAGCTATTTGGAGCAATTTGGGGTTCAGCATCTTGCCTGAGGAAGCTTCGACATGCTGACATGCAGAGGAGCCGGGGATCGAACCACCAACCTTCTCATTGGTTAAAGAACTGTGCTACCTACTGAGCCACAGCTGCCCCTGAATCACAGCATCGTCAGCAGAAAACTTAAAGACAGCATAGTTCAATATATTCAACCAGCATCTCTACAGGACAAGATACTGTAGTAAAGACCTCACACATGACGGCCCCTAAAAATTGTTTCCCCCTAAGTTTCACCAGCTGACACAACCGTGTGAGTGCATTTCCATCCATCTCTGTTCCTGTCACCGTTTAAATTGTTTCTGTAAAATATGAGTAACACACAAAAAGAGGATTCATACCCTGAGACAGTGGCACAGCTGTGATGTGGCCGTATGGACAAAGGTAGAGACAAAAGCTTTTGGTTTGTTTTTACAAATTTCCTTTGGTCCTCGGCCAAGAGAAATATCTTACCGTTGCTAGGCAACATCCTTTTGCATCTTTTCAGCATCCTTGTTAAATCTTAAAATCCATTTTGGCAAAGCGTGGATGTTTATCTGAAATGTGTTCAAGTTGATCTAATTCCAACTGTGTTTCTAGTAACAGAGATTTTAGAAGTACAAGGCTCGTCTATTAATCAGTTCTAATAACAGAACCAGAACATCTAAATTCAAGTGTATACTCATGTTCTCTGCGGATAAATCATTTGTTGTGGCTTTTTTGTTGTTGTTGTTGCCATATTCTGTGATTCTAAGCTCTTATCGAGTGTCTCTCATCCAATCACATTGCAGCATCAGCAGTAAAGGATGTATAATTGACCATAAATGGCAGCTGTTAATGTGAGCTGTGTTAACCTGCTGCACAGAGCTGGAGTGTCTTGCTTAGGGACACTTAATCAGGGTGAAAGCTGCCAACATGGAGGCTTCACCCTGAGTGCTCCTGGTGAAGAGCGGCCTCTCTAAAGCCACCTCACTGCCAGCCTGAATAAAGCGCGTGTTATTTCTTTATACACCAGGCAAGCTGAAAAAGAGAGTACAAGGGAGTGTGTGTGTGCGTGTGTGTTTGCTTCAGGAGTGTTTCCCTCTGGTCACAGTTTGCCTGTCACCTCTGGTCAGTTTGCATTAGCGCTGCCACTCTCTGTCTCCCACTGCTGACTGCTCCTCAGATCACCTCCTCTCTTCTCCCACACTGTGCATCTACCAAGAAGGCATTCAAAAGTTAGAACCAGTCGTAGAACTCTGCTGTAATAGATAACTTCATTTTAAACTGCTGAGAGAAGGAAGAAGGTGATCCATAAAAGCATCTTTGGAGCAGTGATTCCCACCCACTGGAACTTGCTCACATCACCCCCAGCGGTGTGTGAACTGTATAAGATAAGTGATTCGTCATCAAGTAACGATGTGCTACTGATTCTGAGACTTTGCTGCATTGTTATGATCCTCCATTTCATGATTCGATCATATAGAAGGTGCTGGATTGCTGCAGGAGTTTCTAACTTGGTTTAACATTTTATTGTTGCTCCTCACCATGTTTTTGTTTTGCAGAGGTATGAAGTTTTCAGGCTGTCCGTCTGTCCCATTTTTGTAAACGCGGTTACTCAAGAAACCTTGAGAGAACTTCTTCAAATTAAGAACTGAAGTCCACTTGGACTCGAGGATGAACTGATTACAGTTTGGTGGTCAAAGGCCAAAGGTCACTGTGACCCCACAAACTATGTTAACCTGGTTCGTGTAGAAATGTACAGTATACGCCAATGTAACTTATATTCTCTTTCTTAAACAGTTTATCCAGTTGCAAACGCAACTATTTTTCAAGGACGAATTTGTAAAATAGCAACACTTCAGAATAAGAAGTTCTGCTCTTTTCTCGATTTGTGCACCTTATTTTAAGTTTAAATCACTTTTTCTTAACTTGCTGAGAATAAACGCATCGTTACTGTGCAAATATCCTGTTTGGCATACCTCTTCACATTTACAATCTCTCTTTATTGTGACCTACGTCTTCCAATATCCACTTAATCTCTTACATTCATTGTATTGTCAAACCACATCTTGGAATCTACTTCCAATTTAACATCACATGTCCTAGTGCAAGACTTAAACTGTCGTAGATTAGTGGCTGCAGGTTTCCCACCTGGGGGACACTTAGTGGTTTTACTTCAGAGTGATCCTTAATCCCTCCTAACATGCCTGTGAATTTTGTAGAGACACGAGAAAAAGACCTCCACCTTTTTCTTTCCTATAAAGCTTAAGAATATGAGGGTTTGTGAATGATAATTGCAAATAATAAATTGCAAAAGCAAACAATCTCTTTTGGGGAGGGAATGATTGGATATATCTCATCGCTTCTCACAACCCCCGCACACACACCTCTGCTGTAACTCCGTTTTCTGTTTATTTTATTGCCCTTCAATCTCAGGCTGTTGATATTAACTTTATTCTACTCATGCAATGACATTAGGAGCTGAATTGAATATGAATGAAAGGAAACACTGTGAGATGCGGTTTGCACCTCTCTGTAAAAAAACACTGATGATCCACTTTGCTGTTTCCCACATACACCAAAAGATTTCCCCCCTCGAGGCAATTTAGGAAGCTTTTTGAATCCGGCTGTCTCCTCTTCGTCTCCCATGCATCTATATCACTGTTTCCCTCAGCATATAAAAACACACTCACAGTACCATCTTTGATTCTGTATTTCGACCTCCCAGAAGCTCTTGTTATGTGTTAAATGACAGGAAGTGACAGGTAAGGGATCAGACAAATGGACGAGTGCGAGAGAGACAGGCCGAGTGTGAGGGAGCACGGTCGGCTGGGTGAACAGGAGCCTTTCGACTCAAGATAATGCCTGATGAATGATGTCCTCCCCTAAGGCCCTGAGAAGCAGGAAGTGAGGCTCCATATTAATTAGAATATGAATTAGATAGACCCCTTATCTGATGGTTAATAGGAGTGAGAGCAGCATAATCCAGGCAGCAGCAGCAGCAGCAGCAGCAGCAGCAGGAGTGTTTCAGCAAATAGTCACAGCTTCGGTCACGTTGCTCTCCCTCAGTCATCATGACCATTCTCAGCTTGAAATGAAAAGCAAAAGGAGTTTCTGGATGTTGTTTATTAGCTCTGTTTATTGGTTTGTCATACTTATTAAACATACAAATATAGATTAGATTTATTATATTTACAGGGAAAGAAACAAAACACAACAGAAGAACATTGCGTCTATGAACCACATGAATTTCAGTGTACTGAGAGGACAGTCATTAGGTTTGAAAGTGTTTGTAATTGGTCCTGATCTGTACACCATGTGCTGTTCTACACATCTAACACCTGACCAATTATTTTAACCCTAAATGTTTTCAGACTAATTAAGTTGACTTCATGCTAAAGTTGCTAGTTGAAAAAGTCAGGAGATGAATAGAGTTAGTAGACTTTAACATCTAGGGATCATGAATGTCTGTATAAAATTTCATGGTGATCCACAGCTTTAAAAATATGTCATTCTGAACCCAAGGTTGGACCAGCTGACCAATCAACAGTGCAGTGCACTGAGCCATGTTACAAAACAAGATAAACAGAGAAAACATGTAATAAGACAGAACCTCCTTTGGTAAATCACTCAGTTATAAAACACAGAGTTTATATCCAAATACGACATTAGATTATCAGCATCTTAGACTAACTGTTTTGATTTAATAAAGTTTGGGGAAATGGAACACTGCTATCAAATCAGATCCAAGTGTCAAACTGAGCAGTTCTGATCAAACAGATTAAGATTCTGCTACTGCTTATCTTATTTCTCATTTCAAATGGGAATCGTGATACCCGATGTGCCTGCAAAACTCCTCACCTACGTACAAATTCATTTGTCTCAAGTATGTAAAAACAAAAAAAGTCAAACTTTTGCGGTGGATTTTGGAGAGACTATATGACAGTTTCTAGCTTAGCTAACAGGCTGCTACCTAGCTAACAAGCTATTTTCTTCAATTCAGTTGCGTATATAGTTCTGACACGTTGTGAATCTGAATGATGTTATTCTGCCCCAATATGGCTTTACATTACACACAGACAGATCGCCTCTATCAGTTTGATATGAAATAATTTCTGTAAAGAAATGCATCTCCTTGTGTTATTATTTGCATATTTACGGATCTATGGAGACCAGTCATAGGTGTGTGAAAATGAGGCGTAACTTGCATGCTCAGCAAGAAGCTACCAAAATTAAAAAAACAGAGCAGCTAGAATTACAACACACACAGAAGAAGTGTGACTCATTTCTTCTCAGGAGGCCATCACTTTAATATGTCTTTACAGAGCAAATAGTTGTATGCTGCAATATTAATGTATGAACCTCAGGAGGTGATTTTAGAAAAGCCCCTCACATTTTCAAACTTGATTTTAATTTTTTTTGTCTGTTATATATTATAATTTTATTGTCTGTTATTGCATAATGTGGTGATGTTGTTGCATAGCTATTTGGATCCATGTAAATGACATTAACCTACTCTGTACCCAGACAGCAGAGGACCCCCAATTGTCATGAGGTACACCAAACAATCACGTCACAGCCTGTACTGTCTTGTGTGTAACGTGACAGAGTTTTACATCATCATTACTCGCTCATGGAGACGTCATCCTGCTGGGACCAGGTTCATTATTCCTGTCTCATTACACTGAGAGCCAAGAGGAGGGAGAAGACAGAGCCTCCTTGTTTTAGCTCTGTAGAGGTCAGTGGTTGATTAAAACGTCGAGAAGCGGAGGCTAATCAGCTACTGACCCTCAGGGTGATACCGTCTTTCATGGTCTGTTTTAATCAATAAGTGTGAGCACTGGCACAGAGATGAACTCCTCTACCTCCTTTTGCAAAGCACCTCTACTTCTCTTGTACACACTGCCTGTCTGGTTACCTATTATCATCCCTCTCCTCGTGTGGATGTGTGGAAGGCTAAAAGGTTAAATTCAAAAAAGTACTCCAACAAGTAAGATGTAGGTAAGCACGCTTGATGCAGGTTTCACCTGCCAATAGAATGTGTTGGACTGGAACTACAGCATGATGTCTGGAACCACAGGAACTAATCCATCACATCCTGTGGAGATGCAGACTGACATGCTGTCAACATGACTTCACATCACAGCCTGCAAAGTCAGGAGGAGAGGTGTTTTTTTTTTCATAACTCTACAGTCAACAACTAAAAAAAGAGAAAAACATCCAGCGTTCTTTCCTGAAGGCCTAGAACATTTACATAAAGCCTGCAGGTAAATACTTACACCTAGTTTTATTGCTGTGATCTCTGTGGTTATAGAATTGTAGAGTTGTAAAATTGTCTACGTGGAAACATCACTTCTTAGCACACAGAGTCCATTATGCTTTCATTATCTTGTTTAAAGGGAGCTACATGAAAATCACGGAAGCGCAAAGCTCTTAAAATGAAACTTGTGAATTTAATCTTCCTTAGCATCCTTTCTTGGAGTGCACTCACACTTGGTCTGGTTGGCCTGTACTGTTCTGAAGCATGATTGTCCTTCCTCCACACTCCCCGCTGGCCTGCGCTCACATCACTCCGGGCCTGACCTGGCTGTTGTTACACTTGAATTCATGCTTTTCATCTGCTGGGTTGCCATGTTTACAGAGTACTTGCCATACTCTCAATTCAATCCTTACTTTTTTCACCTTGTCCTGACCTTGTTCAGTTGTTCTCTGGTATCCATAACTAATGAGATAGTTGTGGATTTTTGCCAAAGTTTTGATTTCTTGAGACTTTTATGTAGTTGACTTTGTATGTTCTCGTCTGCCCTAATTTTAAACAAACATTTCACCCCTGAATCAGACCAATGTGAACCCTCCGCCTCTATTGATGTTGAAAGTGGAACAGTCGCGTCATTGTCATGTCAACGTTTCATGCCAATGCTTGTGCTCTTGAGTATGCAACTGCTCCGGGCTGAAGCCCAGCTCGTCCCACTGTGCCTGGATACATTATGGAATAATCACACTAGTCTAACAAAAAAGATTTTGGGATCAAACCTGCTTAAATGCAGTATGAATAGCTCAGTGTGAGTAGGCGCTTGGTAGCCTTAAGGCACTTAGAATTAGGGCTGTACCAAATACTTACAAATTTCCTTCATAACATTGACATTTGACTTCTGAATCTACTGTGTGGGTTGTATGGATAGGATGGAGGGACAGACACCATCAGACAGCTGCCAGTGTTGACTGAGAGAGGGTCAGGGTTGACCGAAGCTTCTGGAGGAATAAACAGTTTGAGTCACACTAGATTCTGCCCTTATCTGGAGCAGTTTACCAGCTGGAGAAGAGCTCAGAGTTTATTTTTTGAACTTTTGGGATCAGAAAGAGGATTTGCTTAGATCAACTCTCAGTGAATCCAGCGTCAAGCTTGTGCGAGAAGCGCAAGCCAAAGATTCGTCAACAGACATCTGACATGACGACAGACATTTAAAACTTTGAGAGAAGTTGCAAATGTCAAAAAACGACTTTCAGTACAGCCCTGCTTAAAATATGCAAATGTGTACGCTGTGTTCAACTACAGTTTGGGTGAATTTGGTTTCCTGCTCACTGTACTAACCAGTTGAACCTTAGATTATCATCAGTGTTTCTGTCGGGTTAGAGTTACAGATTCTGCAGACATTTGCATGTCCTGGTATCTCTTACCTCAAGAATGAGGGTTGAAAGGGAAGTGTGCTCCTGTGACAAGCTACTCCGCAGCAGGATTAAGGGGTCTGTGGAAGTCATTACGTCTGGTTTAGTGTGACGTCCCTTGGGTTCTACTGCTGAGAGTTAGTATCAACACCTCAGTGTTTATTTGGGCCGACGCTGAACTCAGGGTCACTCAACTCTGACTGGGACTGATCCTGGTGATGTCGTCCAAAGACACGCACACACCCACATGCACACATGCATGCATAAATATACACGAGGTCCCTTAGTGGTAGGAGGGAACAGAAAGGTAGAGAGTTACCTCAGTTAGAGGTTGGAACAAATGAGAACCAGCTGTTGCAGCCTTGGATTTGCTCTCTCTTGTGTGTTTGTAAAGTCATTGTGAGGGATACCAGGAGAATCACATTGTTATCTTAACTGATTGTAGCTTCACCCCTATCTTGTGTGTATTTTAGCATATTTTACATAATTTTGAGCAGCAGAACAGTTTACCAGAACCCCCTGCCACTGTTTCCTCTTGATCACAGTCAGTAACAATGTCTTATTATGCTTTAAGTGTCTTTTGTTCACAGATTTTTTAGCTCTGCAGATGCCTGAGGATTGATATACACTGTCAGAGGGAAACTGAATCATAGGGTTTGTGATCTGCTGAGCACAAGCAAAAACAAAACATGCTTCCGACTCTAGTGGCTCAGCGATAATTGAAAATAAACAACCTTGTGTCGCAGTGCTGCTGCAGACTAAATACTAATTTGTGCTGCAGTCAAAAGACGCTAACAGTGTTTCAAATTCTCCTTTTATGCAATTCCCATCAGAGCACAGCTGCCTAATATTTAGTTACTTTGCCTTGAGGCACCTCTGAAACATTAAACAGCAGCTGTACGTTATGATGTCTCCTCAAAGAGGCTAATTTGAAAATTGTTGTATCCCACAGTCTGGTGACTGTTTACTATTTGGGAACCACATTAGTATTATCAGTGCTGTGGAGCTGGAAACTGTGGTCAGTACCTGCCTCACACCAGACTCTGCAGAGGAGAAACAAATAAACTGCTTGACCTATCCGTCTCGGAGGAAGTTGAATAGAGCTTCAACTAATCAACTAATTCTGATTTTCATTATTGATTAATAATATTTTCCGGTTTTGCTCCATGTCCCGTGCCTGACCATGCACATACATTAGAGGAACTTTGTGCCTCTAAAATGGGAACTGAACTGGATGTTTTGAATTTAGTGACTTTCTAGCTGAAATAAAAGTATTGAGCATGTGACACAATAAAGAAGACTTGGATTAAACCATATGACGCTTGACTGAGCTTGGTTTAGAGTTTTGGATGGACGTTTTTAGATAGTTTTGATGTTTTCAAGACTGTATCTCCACAGACTGCCAGCAAAAGTAAGTGGCTCGCATTCTTGGAATCACCCATTTACTGTAGGAAAAGACTTTTTTCAATTCAAGACATCTGAGGTTAAATAATTGATACACAAAAAAATATTTTGCGTTGTGTTATCACTTTAGGTGATTTATAAACATAAATCAACAGCGTGAATACAGCATCAACTGACAATGTAACCCCACATAAGTTTCTAAAAAGAGTCTTATGAATTGCACAGCATGCAACACCTTCTATCATTAAAGCTTTGATTCAGGTAAGATTTACTCTTTTGGTCATGAAATTCATCCGGCATTGTGGCTCTTGAAGCTGTGAGGTTTATTAGGAAGATGTACTCTACATTGCAAAGCGTGCTATGGTTTGCAGTTTTGATGTATCCGTGAAAAAGGTTTTATGGTGTTGGAAATTTATTATTTGCCTTACTCCATGAAGCAAAGTAGATGATCTGTCGAACTAATAGATGCTTAAAGGTTATTATGCGCAAGGTTATTTTTATGCATATTTTACTGTGTACCTGAGTTAGTTTTTGATGCTGACAGCAACCTTCTATATAATGTCTGCACTATATACTCCATTTTATGAACTGCCATTTCAAAAATGTCTTATCACCATAATAATACGAGTGGAGAAAATTGCAATGCGTACATTGTCAAATTTGTGGCACATATGATGCCTCCAGCAGCAGCGTTTAATAACTTAAACATCTAGTATAGCACATTGCCTCATCTGCACACTTTGCACCTGCATGTACTGTAGATGTACACTATATACTCTTTTTGTTGTGAAGACTACATAACAGTTTTGTGCATATGTGCAAGCTTCAGGCAATATACTCCTAATAAAATATTCATTCATTTCTGCTTAAAATACTGCAGAGAATGTCAGTTGGTGATATATGAGCTCAGTACTTCCTCAGTTCTTATTTTTATTAAATATCTTTGTGTTTCTTATGAGCTGGCTTATAATGAAACAATGAATGCCTCTTAGTGTTTACTGCTGCATCAGTATGGTTTCCCAAGTGAGATGCTTCTTTAGATCAACAGTGGTGATGAATGAGCTTGTTTGTTTTGTCATTGTTGGTGGCAACACAGATAGATGGATGGAGCTTTAAAACAGAAAGACGAGATGTGTTTGAATTACAGGCGTGCAAACCTCCTGTGAGTTTATTTGTTTAGACATTTTTATTGATGGTGAGATGCCAATGCTGATGTTATGAGTTTGTGCAAACTGTGTTGCATGGATTTTCTGAATCCACTAAAATGTCACACTCCTGAAAGGAAAACTTTGAATCTGGACATTTCAGGCATACATTTTGATTAGAAGATTACTGCTCTCATTTCTGCCCATTAAATGCAAAAGAGCTAGTAGCTGGTTAGCTTAACTTAGCACAAATACTGTAAACAGTTGGAGTCAGCTCACCTGGCTCTGTCAAAAGGTAACAGAGTCCATCGCAAAAGCCACTTATAAACAATGTTTACATTCACCAGTACACTTATCCCATTATGTGAATCCTTTTCTCTCTCAAGTCCTGCATTGTTTACATCCATGTTCATTAGCTAGCACTAAGAGCATCCACGTGCATGAGAACATGCCACATAGGGAACCCACTCACACACCCAAACTACACAAAATATTACCTCCAAAGTGCTAGCACTGGTCTAAAAGGACACGTTACCCATGAAATTACACCCCTGTAGATGTAAGTTAAAAAAAAAACAATAACGACACTCTCACAAGTCTGTAGACAGTATAAACAGTGGATGAAGCTTCTGGGCCTTGAAAAGTGCCGTCTGAAGTATTTGAAAAGTATTCAACTTTCATATTGTGACGTTTTTCCGGTATAAACAGTATATACAGGCGAGACAAAATGGGAGGGATTTGATTGGACCATTGAAAATGAGACATATAACAAAATTGAATAGACTACAGTGATACAAAAGCGATGAGGCCGTATATGTTTAGGCATTTGGCCCCTGCCGACAACTGATGATACTACAGGTTGACATTGCTGTGGGGGAGATGACGAAAGTCACGTGTCATGTGATGTTTTTATCAACAGGATAAAAAAATGTGATTGAATTTTGATATAAAAATACAAAGAAACTACTTTTTTTTGTCAGATTTTTTCACAATGCCTGACTTAGTGCTCTAAAACAGTCGTCCACAAGCCAATAGGTGATGTCACAGTGGAGCTTACCATTTATTAAACCACATTCAGTGTTGTATGGTCCATCAAAAAGTCCTTAATTTTTCTGCAGTTTGAAAAAGTACTGTGACTGGATGAAGGATAGGAGAATTCAAGCCTTAAACCAAATGATTTTCACCTCACTGACAGTTATGGAGAATTACAGTGATACACCTGAACCACGGGTCTTCGATTGTAATCTAAGAGTGTGTGTCATGGAGATGGATGTTCATTGCATCGTCCTCCGCAGTGAGCGCTAAACGATGTGATGATGACACGAGGTGTAAATCTGCCTTGGCTGTTACAGCGACAGAGTGCGTGCGTGTCGCTTCTTGCGTGTCTGTGTTTTCCTCTTTGACATGCAGAGGGCAGCGCAGCAGTAATTAATGACTCGCTGCTAAATGGTGCTATGTGATCCTACATGGTAATGAGAAAGCACTGGTGCGGGACCGGGCGAGACAATCGGCTCAGCCGAGGAAAAGCGTGAGGGACGCGTAGGTGACACTCCGCTGCACGCAGGCCTGGAGAAGACTGTTTGGACATGAAGCGAATTTACCATGGGGCTTTTTTTTTCACTATTGTTCTATAAAAACACAATTAAGTCAGAGTGTCTGATTCAGCAGGGTGGCATCATCTTTGTTGTTTCATGGCTACCTTTTTGTTGTATCTGTAGTTTACAAGGAAGGTTAACAGCAAGATCTAAATGTGACTTATGTGAATGCACACAACAACAAACTACTTATCCCTTTAAAGCAGCGTGATATCATGGCAGCGCGCTCCAGCAGCCACTGGAGCTTTATTGAAGAGCGATTGTTTTCTCCTCAGCTGCAAATGCAGCTGGTTATTGTTTGTTGCAGCATTGTGTCCGACTGGCTCAGCTGGCATCCCGGAGAGGTTTCATTAAAATATAACTTATGGCCTGTGTGTCAGGGAAGGAGCTTTTACTGTCACTGGTTTGTGCATTA
>JAPZDX010000001.1:12686371-12702971 GCA_029783625.1 Naso annulatus | reverse complement strand
GAGCTATTCCTTATTCCTTAGTCTATTTATACACAAAAAAAAACCCCAGCAGGTTTTTTTTTTGTAAACAGTCTTTTGGTATAGGTGCTTTGCAACAGATGGATCACAGGAGATTTAGAAGTAGGTATACTCAATGCAGACTGAAAAAATAAATGTGTATTCTCCATATACCTGCGTATACCCTGCACTACACCACTGCTCGGTGCTCCCAAAACTCTGGTACCAAATCATCTCCCAGGATATCTGGGTACTGTCAGGAGTAGCACAAGCAAAATTGTAATTAGCTAACAATAGTGGTCTTGTACTGTCGATGAGAACCCAGTTTAAAAATATATAAATGCCTTGTGGTAATAATTGTGAAAAATGTGAAAAATAAGTTAAATAAATAGCAAGGAGCAGTTTTACCAGTGATCATCTGCTTGCCTCTTTTAAAGTACCCACTAATGTGATGTGACTACATACACATTTGGAGGTAATACTGATAAAACCACTGCCCTAATTTTTTTTGGTGTTTTTGAAGTGCTTTTTCTCTACGATTCATTTGAAGGACTTCTTAATTAACGTTGCTCTGTACTAACGACCTATCTAAAAGTTAGCTGCACTATGTATTGAAAGTAGAATTGCATAAACTGCAGGTAATTAATAGTCCAGTACTCCCACTTGACTCAGTGCCCCTTCCTTTAACTGCATTCATATCTGCAAAAAGAATGAGTGAGAACTGATGCTTCTTCACAGACATGTGGAATTAATCAGATTATAGAGGTGTATATGTGACATTAAAGTGTTCATAATTTGATGAAGGAGACGTTATCAGAAAAAGCAGTGGTAAGTTGGGATGAAGAAAGAGGACAGACACCAACGAAAACAAACAAGACGTATTTTGAAAGAAGCTGCAAAGATGATGAACTATCCCAACATACTAGCCTGTTAACAAGAAGACTGCCATAAATATCAATTAAATCTCCTGTCAGTTATTGAATATGCAAATGTTAAAAACAAAGGCAAATCCACATCCATCAGATTAAGCAGCAATGGCATGTGTATGTGTACTATGTGACTGTGACCATCACATGTGGTCCAGTCATCCACGGTCAGTTCAGAGCTGTTTTTCTTTCGTTAAAGCAGCTGTGACGTCTGTGATTCTCAGCTGCTGTGAAAGATTGGTTGACCCCTCCCTCATCACTCCCTCCATTTTCTTTGCCATAGAGAGAGAGAGAGAGAGAGAGAGAGAGACAGAGAGAGAGAGAGAGAGAGAGAGAGAGAGAGCGAGTGCTGCTGATTTAGCCACTTGGCAGGAAGCCACATCTGTTTGTCAATTATGCCATAAATATATACAAGGCAGAGGAAGCATTTATGGTGTCCCTGCCCGGGGCCAGGGATGTGTCATGACATCATCATGCCTCAGATGATTGGTGGAAACTCTAAGGTTGTATTTCATGCTCCACCACTTTAGAGGAGAATGGGGTTGTAATTAAAAGATATGACTGCATGCATGGCTGCTTATTCTTAATTGGTACCATATGAACCAGCGGTGGCGCATGTAGAATAATCCACTACTTGTATGTATTGTCTGGATCACGCATATTTTTCACCCTTCTTACTTTTTTTTTTTTTAACAAACAATACTGTGGTTGTGATTCAGATATGATGGATGTTCTGATTTTTTGGTACAGTTTCTCAAACACTCAGGACGGCTCAGGATGCTTCAGGGTGCTCCAGTTGTGTTCCAGTTATTACATTATTAATATGATCTGGATTCGTCTTCATTTATTATTGTTTTGTTTATTGTTTGGTTGAAACTCTGCTCTTCCACCCCTGACAGAGGCCTGCACCTGGACTTTCCTCATTCTCCCTTTAGCGCCATCTATGGGGTGCCCATCAACAGCCCAGGGACACTGTACCCAACTGACCTGCCACCCCCGTATGAGTCTGTGGTGGGGCAGACGCCTGCAAGCCAGGTGAGAACAATCAATGGCTCTGCTCTTAAAGGACTGTACCAGTGGTACTATATTGTCTTTTGTCAACATTGGTCACGTATTTTAAGTAAACTCCACACACTTTTCCCAAAATATCTTTATGTAGGCCTATGAAATATTGTTTGCATTTTGTCCATTTTCAACTAATGTTACAGACTGTACCTAAAAATGTGTGACAAAGTCCTTCTTCATGCTGATATTCGAGCAAAGAAGGCAGCACTTGTAAGGAACTTTTTTCCCAGGCGTTATAATATTCATCTCCACTGCTACTGGCTCCCCTTGCTCTCTTGCTCGGTGATTTGTGACCAAATAAATACAGATGTTTTCTTTAGAAGGTTGAATTAGCGGCTTTCACGTGTCCTGTAGTTTCTGCACCCTGTTTCAACATGAATGGTAGTGAATGGGGTTTTAAATGCTGTCTGAGATCTACTACAGTATATGCATAGTTGAATTTAAACAACAACATTTGCAGAAGAAAGAGGTGATCTGTGCTAATGGTGATAAGTCCAAAATAGACTGGTATGGTCCTTTAAAGCATCACTGTTGCCAGAGGCTTCTCTGTTTCTCTAACCATAAACATAGCTCTACATAGATTTAACATATGTGCAGTAGCATTAACAATGCTAAGACTCTATGGACATGCTAGCACTTCTGTGAGACTTTACTTCCAGCTAACTCACCATCTTAGCTCAGTGTGCAAATGCTAAGATTTGCTTATTAACAATAAACACGAAGTCCAGCTGAGCCAGATGGAGATGTCATTAGTTTTACAGGTAATTGGTCACAAATCAAAGGACTTGGGAAAATTTAATGAGGTAGCTTAAAAACAAGAGAATTCAAGGTTAAGTCAAAGTTAATTTAAGTTGTAAAGGTCGCTGACATGAAAAAGAACAGAGCACGCCGTGTAAAAGTTCATTTAAATGCACAGTATGTCATTTCTGGCACTAGAGATCTCTCAATCAAACCTTGAAAGTCAGCCAGAGGTGACAAAATGTATCACTCCATTAAACATTATTGGAAACATTCAGAATAATGTTGGTACACACCTCAACAAAAAACAAAGATAGAGTCATTTTTAAATATTTTAATGGGGAAATTTTCTATATTATACATTTAACAAACCTACTGATGTATCAGATGTTCCTCTGTTTATGTTTTGTTGTTACTTACTTAACTTGTGTGAAAATGGGAAAGCTACTGTATCTTTGGCCCATATTTTGAGATGTTGCTTGTCGTGTTTAAGGCAATCATCACAGCCAACTTAGTTGGAATGTCATCTGACTCACTGAGCCGGTCTCCTTGGACAGTCACGTTGAACTGATCAGAGTTTTATTCAGGCTGAGGCTTCGCTGCATCTCATTGTTCATGGCTAAAAATAACTATTTAATGTGCAAGGAAATCCTTTTATCTAATATTATATTCCCTGCTGGGCTTTTAATCCATTATTTCCATTATTCTTGTTAAATCCATAGTTATCTTCACATCCACTTTGAACAGTGCCCTTCAAACAGGGAGGTTTTCTCAACAATAGATCAGCGGCTGTAAATAACTGATGGAAGCAGGTAGAGATAGATTGATTTTTGTGAGAAAACAGTCGGAGGGGAGGAGAAACTCTGCTGATGATTTCAGGCTAATGACTCCACATGATGTAAATGTATGTAAACATACTTTACATTTACAAGCACATTATTACATTTGATTAAAGCTTTTAATTTATCTCTGCATTAGTGTTTGCTGGCACACCTGCTATTTTGATTGGAATTTTCTGTGAGTGTGTTGTGGTCTTATAGAGCCCTCTGCAGACCAAACAGTGGTGTTGAAGGTTTGGTGGCACACAGCTGCTTTATGCAGTCCTTTATTCGCTCAATTTATCTCATTTAAGCGCCGCTGTTAAGTTCTCCCCCTCCAGTAATATTTTCCCTTTTTTTCAGGTCACCACCAGCAATGAGCAGCAGGCCACTGAATCCAGCCTGTGTGACAGAAACACCACCGCAGGACTCAGCACTCAGGGTAACGTTAATTGGAGCAATGCAGTGAACAATGCAGAGGATTGTTGACTGTCTGGTCGTAACACTGCTGATGATAATTCTTCCCTATTTTCAGCCTCGGTGGACAGTGCGTCACTGATGGTGTCCGAGGTGGTTGATCAGGACCAGACTTGCTCCTCAGAGGACTTGTGCTCCCTCGAGGTCCAGGGTTCTGACTCCTCCCCCTTCGGCACGCCCCACACTGCCCCCATTGATGCAAGCTGCACCAGCCTGGAACTGTGTACACGCCATCGTGGCCTGCATAACACTGACCATCGCCCCAGTGATACAGGCTACAGTGAGTCCTCGCACACCCAGGAGTCTCTGGAACGCTCTCCCGACTGGTCCTCAGAAAACTATAGCAATCTGGACCAGGAAGATTCGACGGACAACACACATCCATGTGACGAACTCAGGGCTGCAATGCACATATGTGATGAGCTTGCATCAGCCAAACATTTACCAGAGGAGCCACCTAAACCATCAACACACTCCCTCATCAAAGCACGAATGATGAGCCGAAAGCTCACGCTCCCTGTCACTCTCCCCCCGCCGCCTCAGCCTTGCTCCCCCACCTCTGTGGCCTCATCTGGTGGAACTTCAGCCATCAGCCCTTTCGCTCCCTCTCCTTCCCCTTCCCCTCCCAGCAGACCACGCGGCCCGAGGCTGTGCTTCAGTGTTTGGTCACCCTCCTCCACTTCACAACCCAGCTCTACCTCAACCCAAAGTGGCTACTCGCCCTCAGAGAAGCCACGGGGGCTCCGAGCAGCCAGGAGGTACCGCAAACTGGCACGCATTGTACGTTCCACCAGTGACCCAATCTCCTGCTCCTCTACGACAGGAAGTAAGTGTGGCAAGGTTGTTTCGCAAGAATTACGCTGCTGCTTATATACTCCAGAGTGATCAGCCTTTTAGAATTCAAAGAATTAGTCAACTAAAACATCATTTTTAAGTCAAATTAAAAATTAAAAAAAAGTCCGTTCTATGGTTCATGAATCAAGGATTTGCTGCTTTCGTCTGTTCTTGTAAACTGACTTTTGAAGCATAACCTAGGACTCTGAGAAGTTGTAATGTAAATTTTTTACTATTTTCTGACATTTTACAGATTAAACAAATAGTTGGTTAAATAAAAATATAATTTGCAGATTCTTTGATACTTATAATACTTATCATTTACAGTCGTACAAACTTAATGGCGGATCACTAACTAGCATCAGCTAGTTCCCTCTTTGTTCGTCCACACTAAGTTTTTGTCTCCCTCAACAGGAGAAAATTTAAGCTGCGCCTCTGCAAATAACCCTGCTGCGGAAGATTCAACTAATACATCACCAGAGCAAGGTACTTTAGTAGAAAGTGTGACTGATGTGGGATGACTTTATTGTGAAAAGATAATTTGTCTGTTTAGTATGTCCAGTAAAGATTATGCAGTATCCCAAAGTAAGGTTTTCATATTTAGACAAACTAAAGGATTTAGTATTCCTTTACGGTTTAAGGAAAATTCTAGTATTTATTAAACTAAAGAAACATATTAAATCCCCACTGACCCATTGGATCACCTAAAAAAAATGAAATGTCACAAAGCTGGACAATAAAAAAAAGTCCTGAGCCAATTTTAACCAAGCTGATTATCAGTGTATTTGGACGATTCTTATTTGTTTTATCTTCAGAGCCAACAGACGTTTCAACAGAAGTAGTTGGAGCTAAACCTAGTAACATATCTGTGAGGAAGCAGCAAAAGGAGGGCAGGAAAGCTGACATCCCTCTGAAATCCCGGGCCCTGCACACACACTCCTCCCACGAACGCCCGCACTCCCTGGCTGACCTTAAGATGTACAAAGACACCAAAATACTGGTGGCAAAGTTCCTGGAGCATTCGAGTTGCAGTCTACCTCCTGAAGTCCAGCAGGTTGTCAACAACATCAAGTGTGTCATCAAGTCGGATGAGAAACACATGGAGGAGGCCATTTTTAGTGCCAATGTCATAGATCAGGTAACTCTATTTGACTCATGTCCACTGATAGTTTTGTGCAAATCAGCAGTTTGGAGGACTATTTACGGTTTTATTGGTGAGCATCAGCACACAAGACTAAAAGTAGAGATCAGGCTAGCAGCCCAGGCAATAAACATGTGAGATGAATAGAAGAGACAACCTTGCTATTTGGAGAAAAAGGGGAGGGGTCTTAGAAAAGGCCATGTTGGTACCTCTGTTTTTTTCTCTGTACAGTAGCTGATTTAGGAAAGACTTAGATAAAAGAAAGAAAGACAGACATGTTATTCTCATCTCTGCTTTGTTGGACTTGAACCAGCTTTCACCTGTCTCAAAGCTGAACTCAGGCTCAGCTAAGTGACCTGCTTAAAGTAGCATGTTAACAAACATCTACAGTTATTAGATAATGCTTATTCGATGCAACTGATATGGGATTTTTGGGGCAGATTCCAATACTGACATGAGGGAGCAAAAAAAGTTCTGATATCTAATATATCGGCTGATATTATATAACCATAATATTGGCTGAACGTGGTTACCAAATACTTGTGACAAAGATATTTATTGGAGGCAGAATATCTTACATTTTAATGAACTTTATTCCAAACGTCAGCGTGCTGAACAGGAAACACTTCACTTGTTAGGTGTTAAATGATAGACCGCCCTCTGCAGGACAAACTACATAATTGCACCATTTTAAGCATTTTTTCCGGTCTTAAAAAGCAGTTTTAACATGGGCCCATACCAAAGAACATTACTCCGATACTGATATAGCTGTGATGTGCCAATATTGATAATATCAGCCAGCTGATATATCAGTCAATAATGCTTACATCAATATTAGGTGAGCTGAGGTAGTCAAGGTGTTAATCAAGTGGACTGAACTGATGTAGATTTCTTTTTCTGATGAAGAGAATAATGTTCAAAGCAAGTTGTTCCATTCATTAAAAAACAAGTTTGCATGGCAGCCTCAAAACTACAGTAGCAGTGACAAAGTTGTGAACAATATTTCATTATTTTCTAGAGCTGCTCTTATGCAGGCAGAGCACTTTTTTTCAGGCTGTCTCCTGCCAGTCTGGAGCAACTTGGGGTTCGGTACCTTGTACATGAACACATGTACAGGAGGAGATACAAATCAAACTGCAAACGTTGCCACAGAGTGCCAGCTGCCCCTGTGCAGCACAGTTATCATAAAATGCAGCTCATTTGTTTAATTCTTCATTTAAGTGTTGCTGACTTCTGTCTAGGAATTGTATTGACTCAAGCGGTGTAATCTGGCTTATCTGAATCACATGATCATCATGTACAAACAAGCAAAGAATGAAACAAAACCCAGAAAACTAGCAATGTGTGTCTCTTTCATTCTTGAATGGTTTTGTTGCTCAGGTGATGACCCAAAGCATCATTGGCAGCCCCGGGAAGCGCGGCCACGAGGATCTTCATCTTCAGAGCTGCGGTGCTTTGAGTTCGTCCCCTTCCATGCGCCGTCCAAAACACGTCCCACAAGCAACCAGCGCCTCCATCAACCCCCTGGACTCCCCCACCTCTGAACAAAGCCTTGAGTGCAAGGAAACTATTCTCTGACCACTCTCCCGACAGACTCGGATCAGGACTCTGAGGGCATTTCAGGCTGCTGGTGTTGCAGCCATGCTGTGCTGTGCAGCAGATGTCTGTAGAGTCATTAATAACTTCTCCAGCGTTGAACGATAATTTATTTTCCAAGTGTGACTGCAGCACAGGCAAACTGAAATGGTCTGTATCTCCTAGTGCCCTGTGAGACCGTGCCAAGTCATCAGCAGAAATGGTAGCAAACTCAGACTGAGCCTGCCAGTGTCTGTAGTGGCTTCTCTCTCATCAGAAAAACAAAAGAATGTTTCTCCCTCAGGGGATCTTTTCTACTGAGTTTCATCTCTTACAAAAGAAAATAATACTCAGCCAGTGAGTTTGGATCCTTGACTGAAAGACAAAGGAGATTGTGTTATCAGCATTCTTCTTGTCCTCATAAAGACAAGATGAAATATGTTTGTATTAAACTGTAAACCGAACCGACTGGGCTTTACCAGCTGTTTGCAGACTTTGTGGAACTGTTACTGATAGGGTGGTGAATATTTTGTGGTGCCGCTGGTTCAAATAACATCAAAAATGTGGATTATTTAACTTACCTCATTGTGTTACGATTCTTATCAGTGTTACAATAAAATATGAGTTTGTATCTTGTGGTTTCTCCTCTTATTTCAGTGAAGGTTTCCGTACCATGTAGGCTTATGTCCGTTGTGCAGGTGTTTTAAACATCTGGTCACTTGGCTAGCAAAAAAATAGGACCACTGGACAATACAGTAGCCACCCCAGAAACACCATTTTTGTTTGTTTTTAATGGAAAGAATCCAGGAAATCTGTAGTTTAATGACTACATTTAGCCATTCAGCACCTGACATTCCAGTTAATCAATGCATCGAACTCCACTAAGCTGCTGACAGTAATATGGGAGGAGGTGTTAATAATTATTTCAAATGAAATTAGAAATCAGACTCTTGGCAAACTCGAATAGCCTGAGATTAAACATTGATAGATTTAGCTCGAGTGAGATTACAGGTGATAAAAGGTGCTTCCTGGTGCTGTTGTTTCACCATCCAATTATGACACAATTTTCCAGGCAATAAGCAACACTTGCGCAACATCCAAATAAAAAATAAATCTGTAATGCACTAGAACTGTAAAGTGTATTTTCATTCAGGCATGTGTTTCCGGTCTTGGGGGCACCATTCGCAAAATCCATCTTTTCATACAGGTTTATTGCTTTCAGTGTGTGGCCGATGAGTTTTTTTTTCATTACGTAAGACATAAGTCTCGAGGATACAGTCTACGCACTGTCTCAAGGTGTCATACGTCATATTGAATAAATCGAGAAACAAATCTGTCGAGAGCCAAACGCGTCACTTGTACTGCCGAATTGTCAATTCGGACTTTTATTTTGAAATGTATTTTTGCTTCGGTAGCATAGCGGAAGCGACAGACTTTCAACGGTTATCTTCACGCAAGGCAGATATCATGTATGGCTGGCATCGATTAGTGGACAGTGTGTCATAAAGCCTGTGTCTTTAGTGATTGTAAGGGTCTGGTCAGTCATAAAAGCAGGTATATATCCGTCCTCCGCAGGAAGAGACGGTACTTTTTTTTCGATGACAACGGCTAATGTGTTCCCGCATCCACCGTTGCTAGCTTGTGTGAAGTTAGCTGGACAGCGTTAATGGGAGCTAACATTAACGTCAGGTCGGAATCAAATTTAATCGGTGGTCTTTCTTTGATGGTGACTCTACGATTAGACAGCGCCGAACAGTTTATGCAGTCCTGTTGGGCTTATTGGAGAATTACCGGAGAGCCAATAAAGAAGAATTAGCTGAAGGCTAACGTTATAAAGCTAGCTGTATGGTTTGTGTTTGCTCTCCTCACTGCCACGGTGCTGTGTAGCTGTCCACGTCTAGTCTCGTCTGCTGTGTTTAACGTTGCCAGCTGAGCTAGGCCACGTCTCTACGGGCGTATTTCATGTAACCCACTGACATCGGACGAGCTGCAGAGAAGATGTCCATTGTGCGAACGGAGGACGGAGACTAAAGACTGGTAGAAATGTTGAAAAATATTGAAAATTCATGACTGTATGTGTAACGTTAGTGTTTATAATTCCAAACGGTCGCCGCATATACGCAGCATGTCACGTAGACGGATGTGTTTTACAGCGGGAGAACACTCACTGAGCTCTGTACAGTAGGTTGCGGTAACAACCTGAAGTAACGATACACTTTGTTTTATTTGAAATGGTTGGGTTTGGTGCAAACCGACGGGGAGGCCGCCTCCCGTCCTTTATCCTTATCTTCTTGATGGTGATCATCGCCATACTGTCGTTCAACTACTGGACAGTGTCCAACAAGCACGGCCGCTTGCTGGATGAGCTGGCGGAGGTGCAGACGCAGGTGAAGCGCACGGACGCGGCGCGGAGCCGGCTGGAGAAGCGGAACTCGGAGCTGATGGTGCAGGTGGATACGCACAGGAAGCAGATCGACCAGAAGGATGGAGACTATAGCGTCCTGGAGGGCAAGCTGCAGGCCCGGGAGGCGCTCATCAAAAAGTGCAGTGATGATAAGGTACTGTAGAAATGTGTGATCTCACCTCAGATCTGCTGCAATTAAACTCAGTGTTACTGGTAACGTTGCTTTATTTTCTGAATTCTAACACACCCACATAAACAGGTAACCAAAGTTATCAAAGACTTGAGGATAAACCCTAAAAAATCCCAGGTAAAGCTGGCTGACAGTAAAGTCAAATCATTGTAGTTTTTGGCTAGATGCATCTATTAACTGTATGGTTATGAATATTTACTTTCAAAAAAGATGTGACTGCCAATCCATCAATATTTATCAAAGGGGTGGAAGGTGTACTCTGTGAGAAAGCAAATAGCTATGATAAGATAATGACTGAGTAGGTTCATTGTTCCTTTCATTAAACCAGTCAGGCAAGTTAGGTAAGTATTAATTAGCTGTAATATCACTTAATTATAGTGTTTCCAATTTACCCTAATATTACAATAACAAAAGCCCTCACACCATGTATTGTCTCATCCCAATATACAATATCCCCCACCCCCCTTTATACCAGGTGGAGCATGTTCTTGAACCAGAGATGGTTAATAGTAGAAATTTTGCTGTGGCCCCACCCCTTTAGGATAAGAGAAGAAGTCTTTAGTCCAATCGTCCTTATTGGAGAAATGAACGTGATCGCAGATTATGACCATTTCTTTCGCTGCATCATTGTCACCCAGATACAGATTGGACCCATTTTTCACAAGACACTTCTGGACTTTGACACAAAAATGGCATTTTTCAAAGAGACATATCAGGAGAAAATCAACTTTGTTCGAGACCTGTCTCGGGAGGTCTGGGAACCGGTGCATCCCGCCTTGTTTCGCAACGGACACAAACGTCTTATAGGTGAAACAATGAAGTAAAAGTTAAAACTTACATTAAACAAATATGCAACACAAAATCCATCTGCTTTAATCCATTCACATGACCGTATAACACTTCCAGACAAGGCGGGGGGGGGGATGATGGTTCCTAACTGTCTCCATGGGAGACGTGACTCCGCCCACGTAGGAGAAAGGAAGTGTATGTACCATTTTACACCACTGGCGCAGCCGAATGAATGTTCTTGTGTTAGTAATTGACTATCTTTGCTTGGACACTTAACTCAGAATAATGGGATGTCTCATATAGCCTATAAAGTATCTGATGAGACATGCAACTTGTCATTGCTTGGAGACATGGCAAACAACTCTCCAAGTGCTTTAATATTAGGGGTGTAATGATACATCAGTGTATCGATTTATATTCCTATGATCCAACTGTATCGATAGGTAAACAGCAAATCGTCCTTCTCATGAGACTTAAATCAATCTAAAATTGTTTTTCCAAGCAAAAATCGATTGTATTGGTATTAAGAATTTGTGCCCTCTATTTGGCGCATCAAACATTGATATGTGGATGTATTTTTCGCAGTTGTAACGGTAAATAGTTGTAAGCAGCACTCTGGCTCATTCTCCTGTTCTGCAATGTTCTGGGCATGCGTATTGCGTGAGGAGCGTCGCTTCAGATAATGGCGGATCGGGGCAGGAAACACTTGGAGGACAGAGAACGAGATTTTCAGTCCACGTTTGCGGTCCACACAGATTGAATAGTGGTCATTGGATTGTATCATGTCGTTTCGTTCAAAATGAGCCCATATCGTTCTTGTATCGTATCGCCAACCATGTAACATAATACACATTTAATTGTTAAAACGTATCATTAACCCTGTTTAATATCCATTTATGTTTCTGAAGAACAAAGTGTAATTTTGCATTTTACTGTGTCTAAGCTTTAAAGCCACCAGTAACATATTTAAGTGCAGATGACATTATCATTTAAGTAATTGTTTTTAGTGTTTATTAATAAATAATGCATCATTCACACCACTGTTAGCTGCATGAGCTGTGGGTTGATCCTATTATCAGAAAAATGAGTTGAAATGATTAGCGGTTGACCCAAAATGAGTCGGTTTGTCAGCTTGTTTTGCTATCCACTGTTGAGCTGAGTTGTTTAAAAATCTACATATCTACATTACGCCCACTCATCTGCCAATTCCTCATAAAAAAATAGAAAAAACATAATTGCTTTTCCAAAGCTAAACAAATGGAACTTAACTTCCCTTATGCTGTATTGATATTTTATGATTCATTTTGTCAGCACATTTTTATACTTTTATGGGGCTTTATGTGGCCCGTTTATGCTCCACAAGGCTATATCCACTTTTTGTCCTGCGCAACGGCCCAGCCAGCTCACTGTGTTGTGAGTCCAGCTGCCCTGGAAGACATTTAAACAGCAGATGGGAGGAAGATTTTTCCTGTAATATGCATCCAGTCTGACAGGCTTTTTCCCATGGACGGACATGCATTGCTTTTGTTAATGTTTATCTTGTTTGGCATAATCACATTGGTAGAACTTAACTAGGATGCATTAGATATGGCTTAATGCCTGCCTGCAAGTTCATAGAAAGCTGCCTTTTGAGAGAAAAAATGATCCTCAGTTGGCAAACTAACCATTGATAACTAATGACATGCACACTACAAAATAATGTAAGTTTGGTTGGAAGGTAATCTGCTGAAATGTCGGGTTTGTAACAAGTACTGTCATTGTTTCGCTCAGTATTTGTGACAAGCTGTCTTCAACACATCACACGTCTCCAAGCTTCTTGAGTGACCAGCAAGATAACACTGCTTGTAATCGGTCATCTCTTTATATAAATCTAAATGGGGAATTGTATCAAACAGTTTTCCATTCTGCAACTTTCTTTCTGCTGAACATCTCACACTCTGGCCAAATCAAATCATGGCACAACAGCAGCCCTGTAACAGTTAGCCTTCTGTTTAGTTTCCTGATCTGCTAATACCATCTAATTTTCTACAAACTGACATTTTACTACCCATTTTATGTTTTTATTTCATACTTAAACCACTCTCTGCAGCTAAACTGACAGTCAAAAATGTTTTTGTACCAGAGATTTAAGAAGCTTAGCCGCTTGTCTTATTGGTAAGGTGAGTGTAGAGGGTGAAGGGAAATAAAGAGACCATCGTATATTGGTTGTAATTTCAGTATCCGGCTCGCTGTTACCGTAATCAAGATTAAGGCAGGTGTGGAATAGCAGTTGTTCCACTCCTTTTCTTTGTCAACTGCCCGAACCTGTTTTATTTGAGATGCTTGCTATATCCAGAGTGAGAGGCCTACAATGCAGAGAAAATATACTGTTTAGTCTTCCATACAGAACAGTCTGTACATAGTCTTGTATTCTTTGAGTGCAAGCATTAATCATGCAAACTTAAAATTCTTTATACTCTCTGTTAAGAATCTGTCCATGTTGTCATCTGTGCAGCTTATTTCAGGCAGAACCTGTTTAAGTTCCCGTCCACTCAGAAATGTGATTTTTTGGTATTTATGACTCCTAAAAATGTCAGACCCAGACTGACCACTGAAACTGTCGCTAGAGAGTTTTTTTTATACATTCCACTGCTGAAGAGGAAGATGTTTGTGCAATTCCTTAAAATCTGAGATTCAGCCGAGCAAGCTAGGTATACTACATCACAAACTTAAAAACCAGTGCAGGCAAGGAAACCTGAAACCTCGAGCACAGAGCTGACTTGTCAGCACAGAGAGTGAGAGTTTGCATTAGCAACAGCAGTGCTGTGTCAGCCACTGCTGGATACAAACTGACAAGCTAACAAACAACATAAACACATAAAGGATGCTAACAGCACTCAGAATGCTATGTTTGCTAATCACCGATATCAGTGCCTAACAGACTTCTTGTCTGAGTCCGGA
Organism: Naso annulatus; assembly: GCA_029783625.1. NCBI lineage: Eukaryota > Metazoa > Chordata > Actinopteri > Acanthuriformes > Acanthuridae > Naso > Naso annulatus. Next base: position 12,689,077 of record JAPZDX010000001.1, on the reverse strand, counting down.
TTTGACCAGGAAAAACCTCAGATGCTAACTGTTAGTCATTTTGATGCGTACTGCTCTCTAGCACAAGCAGCCGTGGTGGGCAGGGCACGAGGTCTGTGATTGTTTCATTTTTTATGTAGAAAAATAATGTTAGACAGTGTTTTTAATCATTTCCAAAGAGGACCTTGGGGTGTGACAGCATGCTTAAGTCTTGGTAACAGCTGACACTGATGCTGTATGTCCTGTCATCTCTTTCTGCACTGCCCTCTGCCTCGGTCAACTGTCACTCATTCAAGGACTCAGGCAGTCACAATAGATTCTAAAGGGGAAGGTGAGAATGGGTTGCCACAGTGGGCGTTGCCTCTAAAAAAATTACCCGTTTTTCATGTCAGAAAATCTGTTACAAACCTCAGCCATGGCTCAAACCATCTCAACCTCATTTCAGCAAATGTAACATTTTGAGTAAACGAAACTGGCAACTTCAATCCAAGCAGCAGTTTTTGCTCTGAAAAAAGAGTAAATTCTCTTAAGTAGTGTCGGGGGCACTTATTGTACCATCGATATTTAAAGTTCTCTGAGGTAGTGCCAAAACAAACAACAAAAACAAATTACTGGAACAACACAGAAACCACTTCTGTTGTCTTTTTTGACCACAACTGGCCGCGGGGGCTTTGCTGCCACTAGGGGTCTGTATGTGTACAAAAAACTCTAGGCCTACTTGTTTACAGTGGTCAGTTTTCGCCATGCACACATTTTATGATGTCTTTAAAAAAAAACAAAAAAACCCACATACTATGAGTCTCTCACCTAGGCGTCCACAGTTCAGCAGGCTTCTCTCTACTTACCTTTTTTTTAAAATTTTTTAATTAATTAATTTTTTTCCCTTTTTCCACACCGGTGTGCTGCCACCAGAAAAATGAAGGTGAAACTAAGTCTGGTCAGCTTTTTCGAGTTTAACTTGACTCTGATATGGATTTTTCCAAAACGTGTACGCTATCACGTCTGTGTACATGTTCCAACCCTTAGCTGCAACACTTGCAGTTGCCACGTTGTGTCTGTAAAGCAGCAGGCATACTTAACAGTCTTGAAATAAATATGAAACTGTGTAAAATGTAAATAATTGGCACTGCTTGCTTTTAGGGTGTAGACTCGTGGCCCGCTGTGAAATCTTGGTGTTTCATCAGCAGGTAAATAGATACTGGCTCTCGTAAAACAAGATAAACATCTCGAAGTTCACCACGGCTGAAAAAGGTCAAACAATCAACTGTCAATTTGAGCACAACTCACTGACAGCAGGACATTTAAACAAGCTAACCCACAACAGACAGTGTAAAATGTCTCATCATTTGAAACAGGATAGGGCAGCTTCAAAAAATGTGTCAGTGACATCTTGTGTATGGAGTGCACGCATAAAACAGAGAGTTTTATTCAAAGTCAAAATACGGTGCAGCCAACAGTTCCATTTTAATAAAAGCGAGTGTCAGTTTGGGCATCAGGTAGTTTTCCATCTTTCATAGTTATTATAGAACGGTTGCATTGACTGGCATTTTGGTGCACAAGGGTTTCTATTCAGGGGGTGCAATATTTAAAGGTTGGATAAATAATTGGCCAAGGTGACTGCATGTTGCAGTACATTTTCCGAAAGGGCTCAGGGACTAAGGAAAACGCACTATTGTCAGTTAGATTCGGTTTGCCAGAGCTATGGAATATCAAATCCTTCATCTTTACTCACAAAATTTAAGTCTTTTATAAGTACAGGTGCACATAAACTACGTTAAAAAAAGTATTTTTAAAATACAAAAATATGAAATTATCTGTCTGAATGGTGTTGGCCATGAGAAGCAGGTAATTATTGGTTATCAATATCTGCAGTGGGAAAACATTGTTGATCTCTGGATTTTGGTTTCTGAGTCACTCAGAAAAAAACTGCTTTGAAAAAGACAAGGCACCAGCTATGCATGAGCGATCAGTTTCTACATGTTACGTTACACATATCTAAGTGAACTTGGTGCATTATGTTTGTGGTTTCATGTCTTGTTAACAAAATCAAGACAAACCTGTTCCTCCCTGGTGTCTTCATGCTAATGATGGCACTGTCTGCTGGAGAACCTGCACATTTTATTTGTCTGCGGCTTAGCAGGGCAACTCATATTAGACTTGAATCAAAATGTAGCTTTCCCTGAGCTGACGATATTCCTGAGCCTTTTTTCTCTCTCACTTCTGTACAGATGAAACTGCAGAGTGATGTCACATCCCAAACAACAGAAATCCAGAGACTGAAAGGTAGGAACTCATCCTGTCTGACCAGCAGGGGGCACTCTTAAACACAGTCTCTCAGGAGACATTTGAAACGAAGGGATTTAATTCATTAAATGCCTAAAATATTGTGTTTATGTGTTTGTGTTTGTGTGTGCTTGTTTGTCTTGGTGTAAATAGAGCAGCTGAAGGAGCTGAAGCAGGAGTTCATGAAACAGGAAGAGCAGCTAAGAGAAGTGAAGAAAAATAGCACTACGTTGGAAAGAAAACTGGAGTATGAGAGGTATAAAAAATTCAATTCTCAAATCACTCATTATCATGACAGCTAATGGTTTTTTAATTCTATACTCTATAATCAGATGACATTAGGTCATTGGTTAATGTAATTTCCTATTTTGTGGTCTCATTGTAAGATTGATCTAATATATATAACAAGAAATATGTGTTGACTAGTTTACAGTGTGGACGTCA
>JAPZDX010000001.1:12443732-12454263 GCA_029783625.1 Naso annulatus | reverse complement strand
AAAAAGCAATCAAAGTTTTAAAAAAGCTTCTTTACATATTATTAATTAGGAGTTTTAGCACTCAAAAAAGTTCATCAGGACTGTGTGGATGCAGTTTGATGCGATCTGACGGACAAACTGTCATCAGATTCTGACTCAAACGTTGCTAAACTCTGACAGGTGCACTGAAATACGTAACATTAACTTTTTCAAGCTTCTTACTTCAAACCAGTGAGCAGAGCACAGGACAAACAAAACGCACAGCAGTCTGTCGCTTGAAATAGTCAAATCTGTTCTTATTTTAGCAGAAAGTTAAACATTCACGTATGATCCAGTCATTGAAAGGAGTTGTTCTTGAACTTGGGGCGTTGCCCAGAGTCACTGCAGGAGGTGGTTGGATGACTGGTTGAAAAATATTGAGTGAAATAAAGTTGAACGAATATAACGTATGTCAGGAAAACATACAAGCAAATAAGTTTTCTGATGCTATTTTGCTTTTTTTTATTTCACAAAATCCCACTTGAGACTTTGGTTTAGTTGTTTCCTCCATCATTTACAAATATTGATAAAAGCTTCTGAAGTGGAGCAAGAGAGAAAAAGTTTGAAATCACTGGTTCAAAGTAAGAAGCCGATTGAACAAGCTGAAGTGACTACTTCTAAACAAGTAGGCCTACTTTAATGTTTACATACTTTATATCCTTATAGAAAATATGTCCATAAAGTTTACCAAAACACAAGATTTTTATTCACAGTTTTAGAGATGATACAGCAGGAGGTGCAATCACAAAGGTGTGCAATCTGGACAAACTACCATTTGTCCATTTCCATTACAGAATGCACGTGAGATGAGACTTTACAATTTAATGCGTTCGACCTGACTTTATTTATGGGAGTCTGGTAATGAAAAATGTTTCAGGATGCAGAGCAAAACACAAACAAGGCTTAAGAACGTTGCGTCCTCATTCTGCACTTACACTGGCGAGGTCTGAAAGGGGCCAATTTTGTTTCATTTGTCACTTTGTTGTGGGGACTTTAAGTCGGCACTTCACAATATAGATGTGTATGGATGTGTATTTATGCATGGAGCAAAGTGGAAATTGTAGTATGTCTGTTTTGTTTCCTTTTCTTTAAAGCTTATTTGTCCTCGTCTCAGAAACTGTTACTGATGCTTCAATTTCTTTGCACAATCAACCAAAGGTGACAGGCAGAGCTGGATGTTAGCTGGAAGTCAAACTGTTTAAAGGGAGTGCAGACCATCAGCAGCAAGGCTCCAGTGTTTGGACCCCCGGTGTGCAGGTGGCGCTAGACATTACTCAGTGTACAAAGCAATAAATCCATAGTAACAGTTCTGGTCAAACGTCATGAACAGTCATTATGTAACTGTTTTTTATGCATTTGTTTAAAGTCGTGTTTTTTGTGATAACAAATGTAGAAAATAAACACTTTTAAAGAAAAAAAAACATAGAAATATATGTATAAAAATATAGTAATAGAGTCCAACACAAACGTCTTCAAGCACAAGGACGTGCATGGAGTTTGTGACGGGGCTGCTCACCAGATGAGAATTATAAAACGAGCTCCATCTGAGAGGAGGATGCTCGTCTTGTTCATGTTTTTGTTTTTGTTTCGATGTGGTCCACATGGACTGTGTGCTGTTGTTTCTCTCTCTCTCTCTCTCTCTCTCTCTCTGTCTCTCTCTCTCTCCTGTCTGTCTCTTCTGGGTTTTTGTTTGAATAATGTTCTACATTCAGTGGCTGGACCCTCGTTGCCCTACTTAACCATATATACCTCTTTCTTCCCCTTGCAATCCCGTTTCATCGTCACAATAATCATTGACTTTAAGGGTGAAACCTAAACGGCTGATTCTACGTCTTCAAAAATGACAAATGTGCAACCTGAAGTAGTTCAAAGTTTCCTGTTTTGTGCCTCTGAAGTTACAGTGTGATTCTATGGCTTCTGTTGCTGTGTAAATTGAAAGGTTTGTTGATGTCATAATGAAATACTCTATATCCTTTTTTGATAAAAAAAAAAAGTAAACAAATCTGTGTGTCCTGAGTATTTGTATTGATAACAAATGAGAAATCAGACAGTGTTGACCAGCAAAACATTCAGAGAGGCATTATTACGTTTTCTTGTTTCTTGCAACACAAATTATCACCCAGGGGGCCATGGAAACAATTTAAGAACAAAATATATAAAAGTAGCGTGTCATCATTTTTAAGTTAGTATGGTAAACCAGATTGCAAACAGCTGCTTGTATACACGTCCAGCCAATACACAGTAACATTATTTCACCTGGAGTCTGTTTCTGGTAGCCGTTTTCTATAGCTCAAATATTTATTATCCTTTTAGCTCTGTTTTTGGTCTCCACCAACTCCTGAAGGAAATATCTACAACCATTAAAGGGCAGCTCTGTCAATTTTCAACTTTATTTCTGTCCATCCGAATTAGGGATATAATGTGAAACCCAACCATATTTTTTTCAATGTTCTCTGTCTCTGAGACGCATCTTCAAAATGTCTTGTCCTGGAACCAGTGATGTCACCGGTTCCAGGAAGAACTACACACTGTTTACCCCTCGCCTTTCCCTTCACACTCCAGGCGAGCCAACGTCATGTTTGTCTTGAGAGAATTTTCTGGCCCTAGCGGACCAAAAAAACCCTCATTATTGAAGACTACACAATATTAAATAAAAGAAATGCAACAGATAACAACCTTGGAGACACGGCAAGTACTGTTTTTTTGTGATGCAATGCATCCTGGTACATGTAGGCACTGCTAGAATGATTCTGTGAGCAGGACAACTCAGAAAACTCTGCTTTCTCTGTATAGCACAAACTGAGGAATTTATTGCGTCAAGTCACTACAATTACCATCAATATTGATTGGACATCCACATGGAAAGTGGTGGATTTTCCCTTTAAATGTACCATCAACTACATCATGATCATTATTAGTGGCTCAAAGAAGCCTCAGCATTGGGCTTTATTGTGTTTTGCATTATGAGGGTGGCAAGAAAAGACCACAGACTTCTTTAAAAACACAGCACACACTTGGCATAAAAATATTAGGGATGTTTTTGGGCTGGGGTTAATAATTTTGCAAGACGTTTGATAAAATTCTGCCACTATTTTCAAAGAATATGGAAACTATTGAGGGCACTTGAAAAAAGATGTCAGCTCATACAGTATTTATAGATGCTGGTAATTTTGTCTGTCCATAAAAGCATCTGGCAGAAACTAAAACACTTGACTGATATGACTTTGTCCACAGCCAAACTGCAATTACTTCTGATATACTACTAACTCAACTGCTTCCTTGTCTTTCTAGTTCTTAGCCTTTGGTAGAAACCACCTTGGTGCTTTAAGGCTTCACATCTTGTGTTCCCACCAATGAGACAGTCAGAATAAAATCATGCTTTTTTTACTTTAAAACAACATTTAAAACAAGTTCAAGTTAGTACAAAAGGGCAAGCAACCAATGGGGTGTGGATATTTGATATGATATTGGCAATATCAGCAATATACTGATGTCTGGCGTGTGTGTTGTGGAGGTTTTGATGGTACAAAAGCAGAAAAAGGTGATGCAGTGCGGATATCAGCTGCAGAAAGGGAGGAGACAAAAGCACAGACCAGCAGCCAGAAAGGCCCAGGTGAAGAGGATCAGCTGATGATCCTCCTGTGTCAGCTGATTGCGACATTTGCGCCACCTGTTGTTAATAAGATGATTAATGTGAAAAGTTAAAAGTACTCAACCATGAAACAAGGGATTACACTTAAGAAGTAGCCAAAACATTTCAACACTTTGCTAAAATTTTACAGTGTTAATTGAATAAAAGATAAAAGAAAATAATTTACTGTACAGCGATTTAATCTGGAACACCTGCGTTCACATAAATGCACCCATGTAGGCTTCTGTATTACAGAACAAAAGAAGTTAGGTAAATACTCTGCATTTTTGTAATAAACTTGACAGAACCAATGCACTAGCTCTATGCAGAACATTTTAATTTATAAGACCTGAATGTCAAAGCATGTTTAGTGTTAGATCTTTGTTGTTGTATGTGATTGGTTGATTCACTGTCATATTCTGTGACAGAGCCCATTGGGTAAAATCATCCAAAAAATCCAAAATCAAGACACAATAATATAATTCTAAAGATTTTTACAGACGTTAAGAAATGATTAATTAAGCAAAATACTGTTTAAAGAATAGAAAGAAAAAAAAACTTGGCGTCAGAGGGTTGTTCAGTAGGGTTTTCAGCAAAGTGAGTTTCAGCTGTTCCACCAAGGCCACAGGAAGTGCACAGCTAATGGCTGCCCTCCTTCTCCTGTCGGTGAAATCAATAGGGTCGGTCCCCAGTGTTCGCCTGGACCTATTGACTGTTCTAACCTCTTAATGGAGATGAGAGGTAGGAGGAGCACTTCCTGAGCCATTTGGAGGTGTTATTTCGATTTAGGAGCTGACCCCTTCCTACACCAACAAAGCTGCGGCACCCCTTCTCACAGATGATAATCAGAGGAGAGCAAAAGAAAACATCATAATTCTGAGTGTGAGTAGAGATTCTTGCCTCAATGAGATTTAAATCTTCATACAAAAAGAGATCTGGCCGTCAAGGCAGCAGAATGGGCTCATTAAGCTACAAAAAGGTAAAACATGTGCTCTGATGTGACATAGGTACAGTAAATGAATTTAAACTAAATCAAAAAATCCAACACGTATCTTTCACTCCCTGCTGGCCTCATTATTTCTTCAATATTTCATCATTTCCACCAGTGACAAATTATTAATGTTGCACTCCATTTAAATGCGCTTGCTTATTTCTGCTTCACTCGGCTGTTTGATCTTCACATATGTTTATGTTTAATAATGTTTGTGCAGAGTTCGCCACTAGAATTTCTTTCTTTATTTTTTTTAATTTTTACTTTAGTCTGTTTCCCTGTTACTTTAAATTGAAGTTTACAAGTCCAGTGAGTAAGATTTAGTGACATCTAGTGCTAAAGTTGCAGTTGCACTCCCCATCTCTCAGCTCACCCTTCCACGTCCAAGCAAGGGCAGAAATCCCAGAGGGATTGCCTCACACTGGTTTAGTCCATTGTAGTGTTTAGGGCTTTTGTTTCTGCCTCCAGCGAACAGCAGACTTAAGACGAAGCTGGGTTTGAATTACAGGGGAGATTGGTACTCTGCAGGTGAATGTAAGTAGCTTTTAAAAAAAACACTTTACCTCACAGTTTCTGAATTAGATCATGTTAGCTAGCTAACACTGATGTCTGCACTTCCTTAACATTAGCTAACTACTGTTAGTTTGCGGATAGCACAACCTTAAATTTCATTTAATGCACACTTAGCAAAAAAACACCCCCAGAAAAATTTTCAACACTTCCCTCATTGGCCTCCTTTTGCCCCTGCCTCTCTCTTTCCCCCAAGCATGAGTGGAAACCTATGGCAGACATGAAACCTAACAAAAAAGAGCTGTTATTTAGTTTGTCAATTAGGGCTACTATGAAAATATAAAAAATAAAAAATATGTAAATATGTAAAAAAATATGGCAACATGGTGAAAAAAACACCAGGTACAAAAGGCTCATTCTAAAGTTATGGAAACAAGACAATTCTCCTTTTCAGGTGATAATACACAAATGAAAACATACTTACGTATATTATATTCCACTTCCGTCATATTCTACAAATAGATCCCCCTAAATCCTACACACTGGACCTTTAAAATGACGTGTGCATGCTAACAGGATTTTGTGACATCACAACCAGTCTGGTAGCCAATCATGATCCAGTGTTCAACACAACAGTGATGTGGAAACTTGAAACCTCCAGTGCACAAATAAATTGAACATTGCAGTGACGTAGGAGACATTTTGCGTCTAATGCATGAACTTCTGAACTGAAAGTATTTGCATATTGATAAGTTTTGGATTTTGTGATGAAAGAGAAAGTGTAGATGTAATATAAGGAGTTTTTAACAAAGTGAAAACACAGACACAGATTGTTATTCCAAGTAGAGGAGCATGTCTGAACTGCTGCAACAATGAACAAAGACTGTCTGCATAAGATAATGATAATGATTACTGTTCACCTTCTACCACACAAGGCACAGCCCAACACACACAAATACCTGCTAAACTATTACTTTTAAACTATGTATCATATCTGCATATCTGCCTTCATCTTTTCTCTCTCCTTAGTTTAACATATGTGTTACTCTTTAAAGTCATTTTGTGTGGATTCATGCACTTTGTCGAGCAGAAATAGTAAAGTAAAATTCAGACCACATTCTCTTTCCTAACATTACTGACGTCAAACAACTGCAGGAGCTCTGAAAAGCCCAAGGTGACACAGAGATCAGTGCGTGATTGATGCACAACTTCTGGATCAGGGGATAATAAAAACATGCTCTCTTTACCTTTGTCTGTGTGTGTGTGTGTGTAAGTGTGTGCTATTGTGACCCTTGTCCGAGCTCAGCTCATTGCTGTTGTTAATTTGACAAGCTCAATGAAAGTGTCACCAGCCACCCTTAAATGACATTTTCTCACAGTCAACCAGCCAGAACCGTCATGCTGTCCCTGGTGCAAGTGAGGGAGGTGACCCATAACCCTTTGTAACCATCAATCTGCCTATAAACACAACTCTCCCCACCGAAAAGGTTAAAAAAAAATCAAGGTAACATCAGCTGCGCCGCCTGTGTGTTGATGCAAGAAAACACGTCATCCGGCAGCTCTTCAAATGTTCTTTTCAGTTTCAGTGCTTTCATTTGCATCACGTATATAAATATAGCATGTGGGCGTGCACGTCTGACAGCACGGATGCTATATTGAGAGCCTGCGTGTGCATATGTTCAGCATCTTAAATGAATGTTCAAATGTGGGTGGGGGGCAGGTGCTGCTCCAGCCTCAAGGGAGCTTTGGGGAGAGGGTGGGGAGTGGATGCCAAAATCACTCTTTAATGACTCGAGGGCTGTGCTCATGTTGTGCTCGGGCCCCTGAGAGCCTATGTCGCTCATAAATAAGCTCCTGATTTGCACAGTTTGCCTCCAGCACCTCTGAGTGAGTCACAGGATGATGAAAAGTGTGTGTGTTCAGATGGGATATTGACTTAAGATCAAGCAGGTCACGTAAAGATTACTTTTTTATCCCCAAAGTACCACAAGCAGAGCATTTACTGTTGCATTACTCCGTCTTATTTCAAACCAAACAAAATATTAAAGATTTTCTGAATCACTCATATGCATTCTTCAGAGTTGCTTTGATAAAAATAGAAGAGAAGTATCTTTGTTTGGGGTTAAAAAAGAAAGGTAGTTGGAAGTTTGTGCACCCTCTTCTGCTTTCTGCAGTCACATACATCCACACGTGAACTGTCCGTGGTGCTCAGTGATGGATCACTGCGTAATACGACCATGGGCGTGTTCACTGAGCTGTGCATAGATATGCCGAAAGCAGACAAAATACAGCACGGCATCGTCACATTCAAGACCTTAAGTGATCCTATTCTATACGTCGCACTTCTACCTGGATGCTGGGTAACAACCCCCCCACTACAGGCTCCCGATCAGCGGCCATTGGCTCGGAAAAAAAGCAGCAGGGTCCTCCTCCTGCACGAGTCAGGAAGCATGATTGGTTGCACATGCCAGCCCTTAGCACTATCACCACAGCTGGTATATATTTAGCTGCGCCCCCTCCCTCCACACCACCAACCTCCTTCTTCTCCCCTCCTCATACGCAGCCCTCTACCACCTTTGTCAGGAAGTGCGTCATAAGCTTGTCAAGGGGGGAGCCTTTAGGGTGAGGCATTCTAATATTACAAAGTCACAAAGTCTTCATCAGGAATTTTTTTAGAATTACAAACACACAGACAAACGTGCAAAGAAAGACACTTAAAATTTGACTGTGTGATGCAGGGTCATGTGCATGGAGTTAAAAGAGTCTGCTGATATATCTATTAGCTCGGTTCCACATGCATACATACATAACAATCTTTTTTGGTAATTTCTTTGCTTCAAAAAGAAGTAATTTCGTGATAAAAGAGCAAGAAAAAGACACCAGAGGTTGTTTGGATTTCTTCTTCAAAAGGAGCAGATCACAAGCACACTGTTGAACTAAAATACTGTTACTGGTCGATCACAAATTCTTCCAGTTAGGCATGCATTTCATTTCTTGGTGGGATGCAAGAAAAAAATCTAAGAATGAGGCTGGTTTGACTTCTGTTATTCACAGAATTTCCAAGAAAATTTAATCTTTTACCAACAATCTTGGAATTGTTTTAAATTAAGGCAAATTTCTTTGTTTTTATTTTGGACTTTATACAAAGAAAAATGTCTCGTTGCTTATTTTCTCTTCTTCAGCTGAATATTCTTACTATTATGCTTCAAAACCCAAGAGCACAGTTTTGCAGCACAAGTTGATGCTGAATAAAAAATAAGAATATTGTAATGGGGAGGAAGAACAGAGAGGTTTATTTTTTACAATTACAGCAGCTAAGGCACCTTGAAGTGTGTGTATGTGTGTATACATGGCCAGGCATGTGCCAGTAGTTCCTTATTCAGGCTCGCCTCTTAAGGCCCTATCACCAGATGGGAGCTAGCGGTAGGTGTGTGTGTGTGTGTGTGTGTGTGTGTGTGTCTGGTTAGGAGGGGGGTATTTCCCAAAACCCACGCATCAGGCCTCCTTTTGTCCTCCTGCCCGTCACCGATGGCTTCACAGTGGGATGACACACACACTCCAAATCTCATTAAAAAGTGAGAGAAGGGGGGAGGGCTTTCATGTCTAATGGGACTAGAGAAAATGTAGAATATAACAATCAAACTTGGTGCAAGAGATGTTGTGTGGTACGAGCATCTTTTTGACTACATTCACCAAACAGTTACAGCTACAACATGGTATTAATATTAACAATATCAGGACCACCAAGAATTTCTGAAGGGACTCTTTCTATTGAGGGAAACCACACACACTCACCTGATGGAACACTTCCTTTGATGCTTTATTGATTTCAAGCTGTCCCTGATACTTGTCCATCTGATTTCATTACTAACAGTGATGTGACACATCTGATGGAGAGTTCTCGAAGTGGAGAAAAAACACGAGTATGACACCATCACCGCCTGCCCTCTTGTTTTGTGTGAGACGCATCAGTTCACACTCCTCACTGCCGAGGCTGACCATGATGAATCCTCTCCATACAGCGTTCACTTATGTTCGGATCATCATTTGTTGTTACGATTAGTCATATTCTTAATATACTTACATATTTACATATCATATACTTACATAATTTTTACACATAAAGGTTAGAGGACATGGTTACGGTACTATTATTATTAACAGGCACATGTTTACTATTATAGCTTTGTTGTTTTGCTGTTGCTGAACATTTATCTTTCTGGTCCTCTCTCTCTCTTTCTTAACAAGACCCGTCCTCTGAGATGGCCGCCCACCTCTAAATGGGGTTCTGTTTCGAGGTTTCTGCCTGTTAAAAGGAAGTTTGGTAACACTTTACTTAAAGCATGCATCTGTAATGCATTATGAGCATACTAACAATGCGTTATAATGCGATTATAGTGCTGTATAATGGTAGTTACAAGCAGGGTTAGGGTTAACCATAACCACCTATAACGCATATTAGTGTGTTCATAATGTGTTATTATGTGTTATACATGTTCATAATGCACAATATTATAATGCATTACAGAGGCAGGCTTCATAGAAAGTGTTACTGGAAGGGTTTTTTCTTTTTTTTGTGCCACCGTCGCCACTCCCAAGTGTTTGTTCATGTGGTCGTTGCTTTTGATTGTAGAGTATCAGCAAATAATGGAGTGTTATCTGAACCTTCTCTAAATAAAGTCTCTTGAGACAACTTTTGCCATGATTTGGAGCTATATAAATAAAATTGACTCGACTTGTTTATGCCGTAAAATTACAACCTGGACATCTAGAATCGTCAAAACAGGCCTTTTATCAGCACAAGTTAAACCATTAGTTGTAATTGCCAGTGAGAAGGTTCCACTCTCAGCCCTTTTGTACACCCTGCAATTTACCCATTAGGGTTAGAAATTGCTTTGCAATTGTCGGCAATTACTCCCCATCAGTGGCAGGAACTGCACACTATAGCTCCTCAATTGAAAACAATTGCTGAATCCATTTCACTCTTTGTTATTGACTTCCTGCAGCCGTCTTTAATAAGAACTTAACAGCATATATTTGCATTCAGCTAATGGATTTTGCTTTGTGTCACTGCGGTGATAAAATATTGATGCGCGGCGCCTTTAAGAGTTGAGCCTGTGAGGGGCGACACCTCGGGACGAGTGTGTGGGAGAAAAGGGACAGACAATAAACAAATAGGATAAAACACACAGGAGACGCTGCCTGTGACATTTGCTTTGGAGAGTGGATGGAAAAATGAGCAGCTTCATATTTTATATGAAAACAGAGAGATAAGGCCACAGCTCCCATTAGTTTTATATCATGCTTGGTACATTGCACCAGGATTGCTTACATTTATTTTATGTTAGATTGTAATTTTTATTGAGTGATTGAATTAAAGA
>JAPZDX010000001.1:12398304-12411055 GCA_029783625.1 Naso annulatus | reverse complement strand
TTTCTGCTAAAATTGCTCAACTTGCTTGTAGTACGCAAAAAGGGCGGATCAATATTGAGGGTAAACAATGAAGCAATCAGATACTGCCTTCACAGTTTGGTTTCTTGTTTTTGCTTTTGTCGGGTTATGACTCAGCTGTGAGTAAACAGCTGGTTTGGCTCTGTCACAAAATATCTTGATGTTTGTGAATCCAGTCATGGATTCATGCTGCCAGCGCCATCCTGTAAGTTACATCCTCTCCACACTGTCAGCCATCAATACCTCTAAACAAACAGAAAACAAACATTCTTATTGAAAATCTACTTTACACAAACGATGATTGGATCTACACAGAGATGCATTTGTACATATAGAATCTTTAAAGAACCCTCAAACGATTTGCATTTCAATGCAGATTTTTATGTGTTTTTCTTCTTAACGACCACGCTGCCAGATGCATTTTGTGCTCTGCAGAGGCTGCAGACGTTATTCCCGGGGCTCGTGTTTGATATCAGTTAGTGTGCTACACTAAAGATAAGCAATGGGCAGTCAAGGCCAGAATTTTTTTTTTTTTTTTTCATTACGAACAATAACACAGCACACATCACTGGACTGAAAGAGGGATGCTGACATGATGCTCTGGCTTGATATTTGTTCCATTTGGAGGTTTTCTCCAATGATTCATTCGGAGTAATTGAGCGTGTGTGGAAAAGCCTGTGCTGTGTGTGTGCGTGTGTGTGTGTATATGTGTGTGTGTGTGTGCGTGTGTGTCCATGTGTGTTTGTGCTGTGTGGGTGAGTATGTGGCTTTATGTATTTAAGAGAGCACCATTTTAAGACAAATTCTCTTTAGAGAAAACAGTCACTTTAAGATCGCCATAAAGTCAGCATGTCAAACATCTGAAACAAAAAAAAAGTATTGTTTGTGCTATGAGAGCCATGCCCCAGACATACGTTACTGTGGGTGTTACTCTTGGTGTTCCTGGAGGTCCCACAGGGATTTTCTTAGAGATTAGGTGTGTGAGTTTGTCGTTACTTTGCTCCTTCTCAGGCACACCGAACACTGAAGGGGGGATTGAGATGTTGATGGTGGTGTGATATGGTGATCAGACAAAAACTGTTTTCAGAGTTAAACATCAAGGTTGGAAGGGTGTGGTCTGTGCGTTCGGTGGGTCGCGACGCCTCTGTCACACGGTTCCGTTCTCCTGCCTCGGCTTGTGGGCCGTCGTGCGAGTCGGTGTGCTCAGAGAGGGGGCCAAGGTGCAGAGGAAGCCAGCCAGCAATGTGAGACCGAGGCCCCCCCAGGCACAAAACATGGACCAGCCATAGCCATGGCTAATGTCCTCAGGTAGGCCATACATGTTGCGGGGGTAGCGGGACAACTCGAAGTTGATTCCTGCCACACATGTGCACAAGGAGATGATGCAGCATGTTCCTGCGTGAGCAGAAAAGACATGAAGTGATTTAAAATGGTTCCAGTTTGATCACAAAATTCCTACATGTGCTGTGCATCTTCCTGCAGGACAGGACTCATGTTACTGCAGTTCATTGATCGACTGTCTCATGTTAACCCAAAGATGCTCTCAGCTGTCATCAAATAAAATCAGACATTGAAATAAATTGGATTTTGCTTGCATGATCGTGTGTGCATGTGCACGTATGTGCTCTCACAGTACCTCCCATGAGAAAGAGTAGCCCAGCTACATATTGCATGAGGTCATGCTGCTGGCAGCATCCCAGCACTCCGATGATCCAGCCGAACAGAATGATGGACACGGCCATGCCCACAAAGCCAGCCGTCATTCTTCTTAAATCTGAAAGCAAGCGTGAAAATGTAAGCAAGTAAACAGTAAAACTGAAGACTGCTGGTTAAATTGCTCTGAAAACTTACTGAAATGAATAAATATTGCAATAGATATTACATATTGCACTTTATTGCCCTTCTAACATTATAATGTTTTTTTTATGCCCTAAAATGTCTTTTATTTCCTAAACTGTTTTCTATCACTTATATATTTTTATACCTCATAGAGTGCTATCTGAATTTCGTTATATTGTTGCCTAACCCTAAATATAATGACAATAAAGCTATTTGAAGTGCAGAAGTCAAAATGATGATCAATTTTTCAGTAAGAAGTGTGATCCAACCTTGAGCCGTGCTCAGCACTATTCTTCTTTTATTTGAATGTCAAGGAATTATTAAGAACCAATGAGGGTTAACGCTCTATGTGTCTGCATCAGAACCGTTTACGGAAAATAGGAAAGGAAACAGCAGCAACTTGGAAACAAACCTTAAATTAAACCTTATTTACTATTCATTTTTTAAAATTAGATACTTTTTTCTTCACACTGTTAGTGATTCTGGAGGGAGATTTATGATTTTTGCATATTCAGCTTACTTGCTAGGCACTTAGTAAAAGAATGTATTGATTATGACAAATAATGTCTAAATAATAAGTGTACAAGTTGTCTCTATTCACCTTATAGTTAGTACCAAAGGACATAGCTTTACCCTTGCAAGCTAAAACAAATGATAAAAAGATACGGATGATTTTATAAACACTAATAGATATCTGAAATATCTTGTAAGGATATGCATTGATTGGAATAATCATATATAACAGCAGATTCAAAATGACACTGACTTTAAAACAGCAAGAAAAACCCGAAGATCCCTAATTATGCATTCTAAGGTTAAACATCACTCCATCCCTCTCTCAAGTAAGAAATACGGGTCAATCTAAGTGTTTTAATGAGAGATTAAAAAGAAGACATTGATCTGTCAGACACAATGTCCTCAGATAACCCGTCTAAAGCCAACCCACTTCCTAAAGCAGAAATGACCTGATAAACTCTAGTCATGAGTCTGGATGTGAGAGAGATGAGCTTATGAGGTCAGTGATGTATTCAGGAACCAGGAGCAGCTGTGCCTTATTAAAAGTAATGACTTTAATCTATTACACAATTAAGACATTAACAGGTATCCGGTGTGAAGAGCACTGTGGTAAAATGCACTCATCTGCTATTTTGATAACGTGGCTGCTGCATCTGCAGAAGAAAGACTGATTTATTGAGGACTTAATGCACAGGGAGAAAAATGGCATCAATTTATTCCTCCAGTCTGGTCCAAGGAAGACTAATTTTAAAATGGTTTTGAAAAAACAGTAAAATCAAAACAGAGAAACAGTTTGTACTCTCTAAAATTCCCAAATCTCTTGTTAGAACAAATATGACCAAGGAGAAACAAGTACACTTAAAATAAAATGGGGCCCAAAATTGTGCCTTGAGGTACTCATGATTTCACATACACCCTAAAAAAATGGGTCAACTAGACCCCTGAATTTCAAGAGAGCTTGTCTTGAGGATAACATTTTGAAATGGTTACTGAACCAAGACTTCAAATCAAGGGCTGACCATTTCCAGATGGTTCATTTAGATTTTTCTGTTTATTACTTTTGCAAGGAGTATAGGTTTTTGGCTTGGTTGGTTTGTATGTTCATCAGCAGGATTACGGTACCTATTGGCCTGATTTTCATAAAATTTTTCAGAAGGGTGCAGCATGAGCCAGAGAAAAACATTACAAAATTTTGATCAAAACCACTGGAAATGAAAATAAAGAAATTTCTGTTTTATTAGCTTAGATAGTCAACTTATTGAAAAACCAGCCCAACGAAGACAGATTAAGACTTTCAGACTTACGGAGCGCGTGCCACTCATCCTGTCGTATGGTCTTTGTGATGTTGATGGGTAAATTTCGTGGTAGGATGGACGAAGAGTAGTGATACTTGACAGGAGTACATCTTTGAATTATTCCTTGAAAAGAAAATGATGGAGACAGTCATAACTGGAGCACAGATATATTTAACACTGGAGGAGAGAGGTGACAAAGAAGAAAATTAAGTAAAAATCTCATTCTGAGCCATTGCCCCACTTTTGAGATTATGAAATATTACCCACACATGGCAGAGAAGTCTTATATTTATTTTGCACCCGCACTGAGTTTTAATTGACTGAGATGGCCTGATTAACCTCCTGTTCCCAACCACTCCTACATTGTTATTAAAGGGGGATTAAGAAACAATATGGCTTATTCTACCGAAGCTACTTAAAGAACCTTAACTGCTCCTATTTAAGGTGGCTCTCTTTGCATTGACTTGATGGTCAGTGCAATAAACTGCATTCAAAATAAGCATTGACAGTCCATTACATTCCAAATTTTAAGACTTCTGAAGCACAACAAGCATGCAATCCAGCTCTACTTCACATGTATGGAGAGAGAACAACTATATGTTTCAGTTTCCCAGCAAATAACCACCTAAGTAAGGTCATTTAACATTTTAGGAAAGAATAGGCTCCTGTCTCTGAGACTTTTTATATGTCACAACAGACTAGAACCATTCTTTTGTAATGGTTTGATAATTATACAGTTACTTTTGTCAAAAGTTTTTTTTTTTTTTTTAATCAAACTTTCTGGTTTTTACATTCTTTCTCTGACAGTCAGATTTGTGACCTGAATGCACTTCGTTGAGACACCCAATGTTATTATTGAAGAAACAGGTTCATATATCAGGGTATTTCCATCCAAATATACGTCTCCAGATGTTAAGATGGGGTTAAGTATAGAAGAGCAAATATGTTTGTGCTACTATTATATACATCCGAAGCTTGACCTCACATTGTATGTGTGTCTGAGATGGAAGCTGAATGCAAAACACATTGAACTTGATGTCAGTACATCACATCTAAAACGCATCAGTGCTTCAATTAGGACTTCAGAACTATTTTGACCAATGAAAGAGTAGTGGGCATAAGCCAGCTAACGTTAACTTAAGTGGAAACATGATGAAGAGATTAAAACCCTACCACAGACTTCGAGAAAAGCTCCAGAGTCCACTTCACATCCAAATCTGCACTCTCTTTATGTTTGCCGTCAAAACTTTTACCATGCAAATGCAAACTGTCACTCTGCTCTGGAGGTTTTAGGTTTCATTGCCTGTGATTGGCTTTAGAGTTTGTGACGTATCAAATCTAGGTTTAAATCTCGATTTTAGGGGCGTGCGCCAGCATCTCATCACTTCATTAAAGAAATGGAAAAAACACACTTCAAATAAAAACAACCAAACTTCGAATGGATACAAGTAATTATAATCAAGGTCTGATATTTGAGGGGACATAAATAGAAGGAAAAACACGTTTTTTTAAGATTTAGTACTCATTATTTTTAAGAAATTCTGTTTTTTTTTAATTACTATAGCTGACAAAATTAAGGCTACCTATCAAGATTTTAAATTTCCTTCACAGCTATGGTAGATTCACACAGGTGAGTTTAATTGTTCTGCATGAGTAATTATCTTCTCAGGACCATACCTGACTGACAACCATCTGAAACTCCTGTTAGCTTGCTTGTTCCTGTTGTGGTGGCACATAATATATCTCTAAAATGCCTATTAATACATTGAGTTTGGTGACTTCGTGTTATTCTCGAATATCTCTGATTGCCTTTAATCTAAGCAGAAATCTCATCAGCCAAAATAAGTGAAAACACATGTGTGGGCTGAGAATGAACTGCACAAAATCTAAATTAAGTCCAAACTGGTGTTGTATTAAATTGTGTTACAATGCAAACATGCTCCAAAGCATATCAGAAATAGGAACAAGCAAAAGTTGACCCTTCTGAACAGCTGTTAAAACGCTAAGATCAACACTTAGTGACAATTTGCTGCAGAGCTCAGAGGTTTGTGATCTGAAACTTTCATCTGTCATCTTCAGAACTGTAATCATGATCAGACAAACAGACATCTTTGCATGAACAAAGTTCATAATAAACTGACTTACATTTGCTTGTGCACTAACATACTGTAACTCTAAGTGAAAAATCCAACAAAAGATTCAGCCTGGCTGTTACATCTGACTTTGATTAAAACGTGGTCACCCTCCTTTCAAACTGGTTAGCATCATTGTGGAGCTTGCACTGAACATGGACCATCACAGCTCTGAAACTGGCTTTTTCAGAACTATTATGTTCAATTAGATCCATTAAAGTACGTATGTTTTACATTTCACATCACTTTGACATGTGCACCAGCTCATGTAATGTGCACCATGTCTTCTATGTAGGGGACATGACAAATAACAGAGGAAAGCTGTTTTTACACGTTTTTTGTCTTAAACTACTACAACCCAAACATTAACACTTACACAAAAGGCGGCTCTTCGCACCTATTGATAAATTATGTCATATGTGAAAACAGAATTAATATGCAATATTAAACTGCTCAGATACTAACACTAACATTGGCCCTTGGCATGATTAAGCTACAGAAAATGAATAAATATGATCTCAATAATCAGACAAGGTTAAGTAAATTTGATCAGTACCATATTTTCACTTACAGAAAACATAAAGATGTACATAAATTCCATAATACTTGAATTTCACTGATACCTCCATTCTGGCTACTTGGAGTTCTGTATGTAACAACCCAGAGATGTAGGAGCTGATAGTAGCACTGTAAAGACACTGTAGTCATGAGACTACAATCGTTTTTTTTTTTAGCTGTTAATCAACATAAACGATACATACTATGTGTAAAAAAAACAAATACATGTTTAAGACTCATGCTTTTCAAACTCATCTTCAATCTCAGCAAATTGGAGTGAAGATGAGGGATAATGCTAACAAAACAAGATAGGTAACAAATCTGAATTTTTATCATTATTTGTATTATTAAAAAATGTCATATATGTCCATCTGTGTAATTGCCTGCCAATCAAAACATCATTCATTCCCTAATAAACTCTGCACACTGTTTTTTATTCGCCGTAACATAGTGAACAGGTTTTTCCTTGACATCATCTGAAGGGGAGCTCCTGCTAGCAGCTAATACTATTCTGGGCGCTTGGCATGGAAAAGTTGGGGAACCCGTGTTTTAAGACTGTAGGCTATGCAACCTCAAAAAGACCACGACTACACCGACATGTTCCTGAAACAATGTCCCAAGAAAAAGCAAGATAAGAGGCTTCAGAAAGGTCATGTGAGTTTCCAGGAAGTCTACAAAGAAGTAGGCCGACAGTCGATTAACCAAAAACACAACTTTGTTTACATCATGTAAACTGAATGTGGATATAAACATATTTTACAGACATTTAAAGGCGGACTAAAGGTGTTAGATTGTAGATGATTTGAACCCAGAACCCTCGATTTTGTGTCATAAATTTTGTAAAATGTTGCAGATTTGAAAATTGCAATGGTTAAGCTTAAAGTATTAATATTCATCATTTTTAGGCAGATTTCCAGTATTTTGAAACATGTTACAGTAAATAATTCAAAGGCTTGGCAGAGAAAAGCGTCAATAGTGCACCATTTGGGATTTGTTTAGGTACAATGATTTATGAAGCCTTGTGTTTTTGTACTCTAACAGCTGTGATAACAACAGTGTGATACCCACGTTTTCTACACAGTGGAGTTCCCTCTTTGTGTGTGTGTGATCAGTTTAGGACTTTGGTCTGGAGCAGGTAATGTAAAATGTGAGAGGCCTGAAATATGGCTTCTCGTTGTTTTTCAATGAGGGGGAGCTGTACATTGTGTATTCTGGGCTGTGGCCTGATATTTAAATAAAATGTATCAGTGATGGAGCTTGTTTTGCACTGTGAAATCACTGCTTTTATGACAATGACCTTTACAAGACGCTGTTTAGGCTCCTATAGATGCAAAACAGGTTCAGCAGACCGGCCATTATCTCAGAGAAGGATCCAGCAAAAGGAGGTTCGTTCAGCACCATGGACAGCGGAATTCACAGTTAAAGAAAGTGGTGAAATCATAATAGACATTTTTATCTATTTTTTTTAACCATAAAATATAAAGTGCAGGCACAAATTAAGGAGGAGAAGCGCGCGGGCCTCGGTGTGATCCTGTGTTTGTGTGAGGCTAGGTGTGAGCTCATCGCTGAGCATCACGGCCTGGTGCGCGCACACACACACACATACACACACACAAAAAACACAGCCTTCAGCCTGTTTACCTTTGTATATAAGGTCCTCGGTCTCCAGGTCGAAGCCTTCCCGGTGACACTTTCTCCAGAGCCCGGAGATGGTGGAGTTAAACTGGCGACTGCAGTGAGACTCCATGGCAGACGCTGCGGCCAGGAAGTGCCGCTTCCCCCTGATGAGCGCACCAGCATCTGGGCCGTTACCTTTCCTCTCCAGGCTCTTTGGAGGCATCTGGAGGGGGAGGTTGTGGTTTGAAATATAGATGTACCCAGGGTCGTTTCGCTTGTTGGCATAGTTTTTACACCTCTCCCGATGTCTCCTCGCGTCGGTCTCGTACCAATAATCGGTGCAAATCGCCATGGCGAGCAGCCCCAGCGCACAGAACGCCAGGAAGAGCCCTGTGCCTGTTAATATTTTCATAGCGGCCATCTTCCCCGCACGATGGAGAGCCCAAACAGTCGCAAGAAGGTTCCTCCGTGGCCGTGGCGGTGGTGGTGGTACCGCGTGAAATGAATCACGACGGCACTCAGAGCCTCATGCAGTCCTGCACTGGGAGCATGATGGTGCAAGGCCAGCGCTGTCTGGACGGGAAGCTGCGGTCTATTGTTGTGGTAGCCGGTGGATGCAATGTTGTTCCCACCATCTGTTATGGTACAGGAGGAGAGGGGATGGATGGCGACCAACGCTGTGAGGAGGAGGCAGGGGCAGTGATGTAGTTGCGCTCTCTCTCCTCCAGGTTGTCGCGGGATGGGGAGGACAGGAGAGTGCTGCTCTGTTATGGGGGAGTGGTCATTTGTAATGCTTGAATGGTCACCTTTTGGATTTGGTAAACATGTAAAACACAGGTGGAGTGCAGGGAGAATTTGTTCCGATGCAATCACGCTTTTAAATCAGTAGGCCTATTTTTTCCAACCTAGAACAGTTGCAAAACAAACTGATTGCTTTAAAATTTTTGATTCAGCCAGTTTATGGAGAGATAAATGCATTGGAAATATTTGTAAAAATGTCCATATTGACATATTTTTGCATTTTAGAATACTATAAACAATTATAGGAGTTCATGCATGGCTCAAGTGTCATGCATAGATCTGCGTAACATCTTTTTTTCTTCCAACATTTCAAATTCATTCATTTATTCTACTTTTCTTTTGTGCAGAGTGGAGAGAATTTCACTAACTTTTGCAAGGACACCATATGAAAAATAAAGAAAATTAAAAAAATAAGTCAAACACAAAAAACCTTGGGTAAAAGAGGAGGATAGTAAAAATAGAAAGACATGAAACCAACAATAAATAGGCTACAGATGAATACTATAGTAAAACCCTAAAGATCTGCAATGTTGTGTCTTTGTATTATTTTGTAATGATGTTTTTCTTCCCTATGCAAGCTGAAATAATCATAATTGTGTATAGTCACTTTTTAACTCTACACCTTTATTTTATTTTGTAGTATATGATAAGTTTTGTGTCATTTGCGGCTTTTTTGCACAACCTGCTTTAGCAAAACTGCACTATAATCATGTCAATAGAGCTCATTTAAATTATTGCCCTATATTGAGCTTGATTCTTACACACACTTGCACCTCTCCATGTTTATTTCTATTGGATTCAGAGTAAAATGAGACTCGGCCAGTGCGATGATAGACCATCTGTTATTGGAACTGATTCCTGATGGCACAGGACCGTGTTACACCATAAAACACTGACAGGACTGTTTTCATGGGAGTATATCTTGTAAAGTGAGTCATGTTGGAGATGTTGACAGTTTTGGTGTAGAAAATCTTACTATGATGTTTTCTTCAGCACAGGCATTAACTCGAAACACTGAAGGATGACTTTAGGATTTTGTGAGAAAAAAAGTGTTGTGTACTTGCAAAAGTGTTACATGGAGAAGACATGATAATGTAGTTGAAGCTCGTTTAATATTTACCACAACACAACTGAAGGGGTTCTTCCAATCCTCAGCCAACGGGTATAGTCTAATGTTGTCCAAAAGATCCGTCTGATATTTTAATCCAGAATCCAGGAATTTAATACCATGAAATTATGGGAACTCAGCTGAGTATCAATGAAAGATTTGTCACTCATGTTTGTACATAGTGGTTGTTTGTTTGTTGTCCTTCTGTGCTGTGACTGAGGAAGGCTCCCACAGACAATAGGCTGCTGACGGGCTGATGACTAAGGAAGGCAACCCGTGGCGGAGTCGTTATGGCAACAGAAGCTTGCCAAACACACTGTGTTGAAATTATACAAGTGTTTATACAATTTTAGGCGTGGGATCTTGCAGCAAGGTCGGTTTAAAACACTAAGTGGCCCCAGCACCTTGAAGCAGGTTGACCAATCAACATCAGGATGAGTGGTCTTTTTGTCATTAGGCTAAAAATCAGCAGCAGTCTTTGTTATTGCAGTTTTGTTTCATTTATCTTACATTATTGGCACACACATACAGTACCAGTCTAACGTTTGTATGCACCTTCTCAGTCAACTTGTCTTTATTTTTAAATATTTTCTACATTATAGATTGAGACTAAATAAAGAAAAATTATGAAATAAATAGAATTGGGCAGTAAGCAAAGAAAAAAAAGTGGCCAAAATTTTGACATTTCAGACTTTTCACACAACCCATCAACATTTTACAATTTTGCTAATCTTAATCTACAAAAATTTGTATTTTTCACACAGAACATATGAACATTTGAAAAATACATATGCCAAAGTAAAAGTTTATATCTAATATAAGTCTATGTGAGCTTAAAAAGCAGCAGAAACATGTTCAAGAACATACTTTCATATTTATTATTTCATAGTTTCAGTGTCTTTAGTATTAATCTACAATATAGAAGCAAACAGAAATAAAGGAAAGACCAGTGAAGGGAAAGGTTTGTCCAGACTTGGTCTGAGACTGTGAGACTGCATGAAATCCGGTTAATGAAATATAATTTGGGTCAGGAGAAGTCAGGAAGTAACAAGTCTACACAACAAAGGACCCCCCCACCCCACCCCTGCCCCTCCTTAGGAGAACAATAATAACAAAAACAAAACAGAGACAAACTGAGCTAACATAACTTAGGAAAATACAAACATTTTTGAAGCACAAAATGGGCAGAAGAACTATCAGTAGAAAACAATCCAATAAAATCTACAAATGCATGACAGGCAATGCAGGCAAAAGAAGAAAATCTATTTTATATTTATAAAAATACACAAATATATATTTATCTGTGTAACACATATACTTGTATATATTACTTAACAGTACCAATCCTTTCCTTCAATTGATTATTATTGTTGAATTCAAGCAGTTTTGTGTGAGCACCAACTTGTGCTCAGAAAGGTGCAGATTGTACTGTGTGAGGAAGACATAAACAGAAAAATATATATTTTGGTGTAGCACTGACACTGGTGTAATAACAGACCGTCCAGACTTTTTGGCACTTATCTTTTAGCGAGACAAACAGATGGAGTGGTGGTAGTGGTGCAGGCCTGATAAAGCTGTGAATTGTTCGTCTCATTTTTAATAAATATGCAGCAGCTATAGCAGAACAGAAGACGTACAACAGCAACAATACATACAACTTTAAACTAGTTAGGGCTGAAAACATTTTGAAGAAAGAAGTCCTTGTGGAAGTTTAAAAATAGTTGTGTTGAGCGTGTACTTCTGTTGTACCTGTGAATGTATGTGCAAAACATGATTGTCTGAGCAACTTAAAAAATGTAGTAACATATCCACACAAACCCTCTCAGTTCCCTCGATAGTCGCTTGTGACATTCTGAAGTGTCCACACACAAATGTCCTGTCAGCAGATCTGTCTTTCAGTCATCCGTCCATAAAGTGCCAGTCTTTCATCAGACATTAGTTTTAGTGTAACATGGTAAATGTGATGATATCAAATAAGTGTAATCGTCTACAAGATGAAGTTTTTATGAATGAGACGCTTGAGAATGAGTGCTCGGTAAGGCAAGACGAGGGAGTTTCCACCATTTTCAGTCAGCAATGGCAGAGAGCACAGCCATGACAGCCACGCCGCAGAATATGAGCAGGATCTGCAGCAGGGAATGCCTGGAAAAACAAAGTTTACAAAGGCTGCACATTACAACAGACACAAGAAAATCTTAATACCACAGAATTCTTTTCACACAAGATAAACCAAGTTTGTTCTACAGTGAACGCCCCTCTTAGGCTGTTTTCAGACCAAATCTGCATTGCGTCCATTAGTGCAAGCTGTGTGGAGGTTTGAGAACTTTTCACTAGTGAGAGTATCATCGTTTCGAATGCTACGGGATTCTCCTTCCTATCTTCCAGTCTCAATGACTGGCCACTGCAGCATGATATTTTATGTAGGGCCCGAACGATATGGTATTTTTGGGTCAGATGCTGATAATGGTATTAGGGAGTAAGAAAATTCAGATATCCGATTATCAGCCAATATTCTATACATAATTTTTTGAATGTGGTTATCAAATACGTGTTACAAAGATATGTAATGGAGGCAGGATATCCAACAAACTTTATTCCAAACATCACTGCACTTCACTAATTACCAGTTAAATAACGGACCACCATCTGCTGGACAAATTACGTGATTACACCAATTAAAATCACTAGTCCAAGTATTTTTTTTCAGCCTTAAAAAAGCATGTTTAATATCGGCACTTGTTGGAGAACAAATATGCCCAAACTGTTATATCTGCAATAGGCCAATATCAGCGGATAATATCAGTAAACCAATATATCGGTCGGGCCCTAATTCTATATATTTATTTTATTTGAAAGGGACCATGTAG
>JAPZDX010000001.1:12358186-12369534 GCA_029783625.1 Naso annulatus | reverse complement strand
TTCCAACTGCTCCAGTGATGTGTGTGTGTGTGTGTGTGTGTGTGTGTGTGTGTGTGTGTGGTGTTGGTATTTTTCCTCAACAAAGTTATGTTTACATCACCAAATAACACTTTTCAGTCATAGTCACAGAGTCAGTGAAGCTTATTTGGATCTGATTCTTCAGATTACTGTTTATACAGCACAGTAAACATTTAGCAAACATGGTCAAGTTGGTATTATAAGAATAGCACTGAATTTGGTAAAACTTTACTAAAAAAAAAAAAAATCTCTCTAATTTAGCATTTATAAACCTGGTCCAAGAATTGAAAAAATGTTCTTTAATAACCTGTAATGTGATTACATGACATCAAGAGATATATAACTATTTGTAAATACACATTATTCATCAACAGTAATAACTTACTCTGATGAAAACATGCTGTTTTATTATATTTTGTCTTAAGCCTACTTGTCATTATCTTTCTGAACCAGCTCTGCAACAATAAATGCTCAAACATGTCCTGATACATTTGTACAACTACTGTATAAAATTTAAAATAGCATCTTTTTTAATGCTTATAAACTGCTTATAAATGCTGCTTATATTGGCCTGTATGGCAACCACCACGTTTTTCACTACATGATGCGGAGATCAAAGCATGGCATCATTCAAATGAAAAATATTTAAAGTACAGGAAATGAAAAAAAAAATAAAAAAAATTTAACACCCATCAGTTCTTTTCACCCTATTTCACATTATTTGGGGGGAGAAACTGAGGAAAAGCCTTCATGATAATTGGCTGCGGAGAGGAGGGGACAGCAGATAGACTCTGATAAATGTAGTTTCATGGTCTCCCCTGACAAATCATCAATGGCCAGGAACCTTTAGCAGACACACTCTATTGCTCCCACCCACAGACAATTTACAGAAGTCAAAAGTTCCTTTTTCATTTTACTGTCAAACAGCGGGCCTCGTTTATTTCATTTTATTTGACATAGCTGAAGGCCTCTGGGAGCAACTACCTTCATAAGTGTGTTCTATACAATAAGAGAGAGAGGGAGAGACATTTTTTGGTTTTTCGTTGAGTGAGAGGAAATTTTGAAACATTGTGCAATGGTGCCGCAAAAGTTTTGAAAGGCTGTGAGAGTGTTTTGCCAGCAAAGGGTCTTGAGAGCCGGTACGTTGGTGAAGAGGTCTCCATGTTGCATCCATACAGAATGGAGAGCTACCTCATCCCGCCTGTAAGTATCATTTATTTTTCTTATTATTTCAACTCTCAGTGGAGTTTGTGACGTCTTGAAAAGAGCTCCTTGAGCAGCTTGTTCTTTAATGCAGCGTTTAACAGAAACACAGTTATACCGTTTGTATCATCAAGAGGCTGGAAAACATCTATTATTTCAAATTAGATGACTTAATGTGAGTTCAACTTCAATTTGAATACAGGGCACAAACTCTAAGAGTCTTTTATACGACTGGAAACGTGAAAATGAAACTCTAGAGTTCTTGAAAGTTTCAGAACAGTCACGACCAGAAAAAAAAGGTCATTGTTATAATACAAATAACACTAATGCCTCATCTGATTTACAAGCTTAAATATATTTACAGATGATGTGAACATTTTATGAAATGAAGAGAGTGAGAACAATTATTGTCTTTGAAAGAGTAGATGAGAAATGATATAATGTATGTTGTCTGAACCATTCAGATTATTCAAGGTTTTTCTCTCCGTATTTGTGGCTGAAACTGTTTTTCTTTATTGCAGCACTCAGAAGAAATGTACGATCCTGAGATCTACAGACATCAAATTGCAGAATATTATAATCCGTATGTCTTAGATGCAGATATCCAGCCAGGTGAGTTTTACTTCAACATTGTTATTTATCTCTCTTATGTGAACATTGTTAGAATTTAAAAAGCTGCTTGTTCAGTTTAATTAATTCACATTATTATTATTTTTTATTATAATTTTAATCCTTTGATTAAAAACAATTAAAAATGCATTTTCAAAAGGTAAAATTTTCATGACATGAACCAAATCTTCTGACATGAATCTTGTTTTTAGAAAAAGAAAACACTGCCATTACAGTCTTTTAGACATTTCTCTCTTATTAATTCACCATAACTTGATGTTGTGACTTTTCTGGTGTATAGTACATAAAAAGCCTGCAGTGTGTGCAGCTGGAGCGCACCACATTAGGGTGTATGGAACACAGGAAACAGATGCCATTTCTTTCGGCTGCTACAACTACAGACAACTTTCGCCCCATGGGGGTTTGTTGATACATGAGAGGTGCTTGACTTTCTCTTGTAATCAACTGTTTTGAATGTTGCACCAAAACATTCTAAATAAGGAAAAATTACTTTTCCTGACCTTAAAGCCCAGTGAGGCCTCTTCAGTTGGTAGTGTGGTAAAAATAAGTTAAGTCTGTAGTCTAGATACCTCATGTCTATGCCTAATATCTTGGGGGGAAAAAAAAAACAAAAACTCCTCATACAACAACACACATGTGAAACGACTTTATTTCCCATTTTGAAGAATAAACTACATTTTGCAGCATGTAAAACTTCCATGTGGCTCTCCTCTATTTCCAGTGCTACATTTGAAATATGTAAAACATTAACTTGAGAGTTGCTTTTTTTTTTTTTTGAGTTAAAAACATTTTGTAAAAATATAGTTAAGGCAACATGAGAAAGAGTGCAAACTCAAAGTCAACGGCTGTGGCGACACTGAAAGTGTGGCAACGAACAGGAAAGAGCTTCATGCTGAATTCTCTATTATTCTCCACATTTCACCCTCCTTATGCAAACTCAGGCACTATGAGTAAGCAACTCACTGTCAAGTCAAGACGCATTTTACTTAGTGGTTTTAGAAAACTATTTATTGATGTACAGACTTTGTTCATGAGTTATCTCTAACTCCTTAAACACATATTTCTGCTATTTGAAATTATTATGAATACATTATCCCAGTTTTGTGACAGTGAGACACAACAAAAAGCTGTGGCCATTATGCTGCCTCTCCCTTTCTCCGTGTAGATCACTGGGACTATCACCCTCACCCTCATGTCCACCCTGTAGAGTTTGAAAACCTGCAAGAGAGCAACTTCACAGAGCTGCAGAGTGTGCAGGCGCTCCACCCGCCCGGCCTCATACGACACGAGGCCATACGATACGACACAGAAAACCTGCTCGATCCAAATCTTGGGGCACATCCACATGTTTTACAGCAACCAGTAAGTCAGGCTACAACATGAAGTGTATCAACCCACACACACACACACACACACACACTCACACGGGTGCATGCACCTAAACACAACTTCATGCACTCAAATGAGGTTAACACTTCGTTTCAAAGTACACATCCTCAACATTAACCCAGTGCTTGTCGGCATGCATATTAGTAACATATTGATTCTTTTTGAATGATTATAAGCACTTACTAATGCCTCATTCCGAGGACTAGAGGGTTTGGTTTACTCAGGTTCGGGTTAACAAGATTTTAATTCATGTACAACAATTTTCTTACTTGCCAAATGAGCTGCAATTAGTAGGTAATTAACAGAAAACAGAATATGGTCATGCAGATAAGGAGTTCATAAGGGCTTAATTATGACAACAAAGAGTCAATATGCTACAAAAATGAATGCTAACTAACAACTGCTCGAAGGAGAATATGTGCATCTTTAATGATAGGTGTTACAAAAATCTACATCTAAGTCTAATTAAAAGCAGAAAACTGACGATGAAACATGGCTTTTGTGTGCTGCATAAAGTTCTTTCATTTTTTTTTTTTTTTTACTAAAGCAATGAGTTACTAGTGATGCTTCATGCTGTATTATTAGTCAGGGGCTTCTGTGTAAGTACTGTGATCGCTCATTGTTGAAGTGATGACAGTGATGGTGACTAAAGCGAGGCTGTCCTCAACACGATGTACTGATTTTACTAATGGTGCAGCTCTCTCTTTGTTCTTGGTTCTAAGGTGGCAAAAATAAAATTACAAGGAAAAGACAAAAGTTGGCTGATGGAGAATGTTAGGAGGGCTTTAGTCTACCGTGTAACACATTCAGATTGCCAAATATTCTTTTCATTCACTGCAAACGTCTTCAAAGTCAACATAATTCAGTCTGGTTTCATATCACAGGGGACATTTTGGGAGTTGGAGGCCTTTTACAATCCTGTGACAAAAAATCAGGAAGTGAATCTTTGAGCTACAAGGAAAACATTAATTTTAGAGTTTTTCTTTTACATATGTATAATTTAGTTGAAAAAGAACATTTTCTCTAAATAGAGTGGGAAGGCTCCGTTAAGCTCACTCACTGTCACTGCTACGTACTTCACCCCTCCAGTTGTGAACCAGTGAACTAGAACAGAGATCTTTAGTTTT
Source organism: Naso annulatus (assembly GCA_029783625.1). Taxonomy (NCBI): domain Eukaryota; kingdom Metazoa; phylum Chordata; class Actinopteri; order Acanthuriformes; family Acanthuridae; genus Naso; species Naso annulatus. Next base: position 12,365,167 of record JAPZDX010000001.1, on the reverse strand, counting down.
GAACTGTATAAAAATAAAGTCTGTTCAACCAAGTTCCCTCACTTTCATGTACCATTTGTTGGGTCCATAACTATTTGCAAACTCAAGTTGCAAGGACAAGCAAAGGGGGGAAATGGGCGTTTCATGTGTGTAGAACAAGTTGCACACTTAACACAATGTCAAAGAAAAGCAAATGGACTTTTCTGTTGGTAAAGTTCTATAATAATGCAGCCTGCTCTCTTTACAAGCACAGTAAATACGCTTTGTCTCCAGCTAGTTAACCCAGTACCAAATACAGTATATGTGAAGTTGTCAAATATAAAACATAAAGTACATTTTGTACAGTTGAAACCTAAAAAATAGTTTGTATAACTTGGAATCTTTGGCAAAACCTTTAACTTTTGTTGTTTAGAATGAAGATAGCCTATTGTTGTTTACACGGATGGATGATAGTTCACTTGTTTTTTCTAATTTTGAAAAAAAAAAATCAACCAAAACTGCAGTTAACTTAATATTATTTCAATATCAGCATCTAGCACTGTGGACTTGGACATAAAAAAACAAGTTTAATTTCACATTTAATACATTATTTTAAGTTGGAAATATATTGAGCTAGTGACCTAATTTACAATATAGCTGAGTTAAAAAAAAAAAAAAAAAAGATCCTAGACACCAATAAATGCTAAAAGGTGTAATTTTAGGTGTTAAAGGTAAAACAAAACAATTTGGGTTTTTATTGTTTTAAAGGTAAAACAATAAAAAGCCAAATCAGTAAAATAATACAGCCTCGGGTACAAAGCATGAAGCAATTTTAAAACAAAAGATCAAGTCAGACAGAAAAAGCTGCCAGTGAAATAAGATGAGATTAACATTTCGAATTAAGGATGAAATAAAGGATAAAAATAAGCTTGAGATTTTTCGGCAAGCTGTTTCAGGTTGCATGTGCACAATGAGAAGAACAGTTTGGGGTTTTTTTTTCAAGTTCAAACAAACCATTACTATATTTGCCAGTTTTCAGTGTTCTATACGCTAACACATACTGAAACACCAACCCACTAAAATATAATAAATGTTTCATTTCAGCTGCACCACAAAGTTTTTCCCCTCAAAAAGAACCCACAATGCATTTTTGCTTTCAGGTCACATGACAGTTGTTACTTCTGAGCAAGTGAAATCTCCCAAAAACATACTCTCATGTTTATAATGAGAGAACATGTTTGAAAAGGTCTTCCTGCATCCGCTGAAACGTGGCATGAGAATGTGATGAACAACCCTTCACACATGTCATTCACATATAGGTACCCACCAACGACTGTTTTCTTGCAAAGGATGTCATCTTTTGCTCACCCAGGCATACCGCTAAAACAGCGTCCACACATCACAGCTCATGCAGAGAGACCTTGCTTTGCTCTTTCACTTACAGTGAGGAGGTTAAAGTGCAGAATATCTGTCTGATGTTAGGGATCATACAAAGAAGCAAGACAATCTCTCTGAAGGAATAAAAAACTTCTAAAATACTTTTATTCTACTTGTATTTTATTTTCACTCTTGAACATAGCTGTTAAGAAATAAAAATAAAAAGGCATAAATGATATGAGTTTGAAGAATGAGACATGAATATTATCAACGTTGGAAGAAGTACTAATATTTATTTTTTATAGCTCGATAAAACTGCACCACCAAAATACTCAATTAAAAATAATTAATTATAAACATTTAATATTTTTTTGCTCAAACAAAGCAGTTCCTTTTAAATAAATTCTGTACTTTTTAAAGTTGCATTGTCATTGTAGGTGGCGGTGATGCATCTTCACAGCTTCACTGTTTATTCTGAGTGTAATTAATTTGCCAAAAGAGAGACAAAATGCACAATAAACAAAGTTACAGATGAATGTTAAAAATAGCTTTTTTTTTTTTTTTTTACTTTTCCATAAATATTGTGATAAAATCATTATTATGATAAGTTCATTATGTGATATTAAAGTTCTGATTCAAGACTGATTAACTTTGACTCCTATGTTGTAGGTAGCGTTCTTCCCTCGGCCTGCATATCCAACGCAAATGTCCCAGCGCAGCTCTGATGATGAGGAGCACGGAGGAAGAAGTCCCCCGCTGGAGGTGTCTGATGAGGATTGTCTGAGGGATCGAGTCCCTTATGTCACACCAGGAGATCTGGGTAAGGAACCACATTTACAGGCCATGTCGTACTGTGGGCCCTCCACATGTGCAGTTGGCGAGCGCCACAAGTCTCTACTGAGCAGTTAACACGGATACTTTAAGACACACCAACTGTGGCGGTTATGTTAAGACTCTCAGTCATCTGGGTCGTGGTATATCGAGAAGTGCTAAGTCATGCACTTGCTTCAGATTCTTGAGTCTCAAGATGTGCACAGTTCAGTGTTGAATCATGTGTTAAGTGGCTATTGTGTGTGGGTTGCCATTAATGGTTTCCAGTAACTATGTTAATAAAAGAGCAGGCCTACTCTTTTTTGGATACTGGGTCAGGTTTGTCACCCACATTTTAGGTTGGTGGAGCTTATTAATAGAGAAAATAAAGGTGGATAAACTATAATTTTGCAGCATCTGTCACACACTTTACTAAAGAAGTGGCTCAAATAAAAACTTAGGTTGTACTTACAAGACTACACCAGAGAAGAAGCACTGAAAACAAAGCCATACATCCATATCGTATCCACATGATATTCTGATATTCAGTTGTTCATTTTTTAAAAATTTACTCAATTTTATTAGGAAAACTTTCAAACTATTCACAAAACTATTTACTTACTGTTCACTTTATCGAATGGTGCATCTTTTCCTTTACACAAAGTGCATTTGTTGTGCAAATGGGCCAGCTAATTTATAGCTAGCATCATTAGAATTTGAGTCCTCAACCTCAGCAATCAGATAGGTGGACTTAAAGCCTTGCAAATGAAAAGCCTGATATTTTATTTATATATTTTTTGAGAGGGGGTTGAGTTGCCAGGCAACTCTTTGGAAGAAAAAGGAAGGTAAGGTTGTGTTCTGAACTGACAAACATGTAACATGTATGAATTTGATTCAAGCTTTTAAAAACAACAAAGGGAAGCAAGTAAACATCATAAAAATTTCCTAAAAAAAATTATTCTATATGTTTTTGCTCCCCACTGCAGCCCTGTCTGACATTCAGTCATGCCAGCTTTGTGGTCTGATGATAATTTAAGATACAGTTTTAAATATGAGCTATTGATTGCACAGATACTTTTACACTGCTGGTCTCACATCTGCAACAGAAGTGGGCTCACAAATCAAAGTGATGATTTGCCTGTGATAGCCAAAATTACAATGTCGTGGGTCTCCAAAACTGGATTTTTAGATTGGATTGTGGAAATGAGTCAGCAGGTGTTTGAGCAGAATGGCAAAATAACTCCAGTGACTTTGGGCCTTTTGATGAGGCGCCCCCTTATTAGACATCTATGGAGTATTCTGCTGGGCTGCCCTGTCTTCTTTAATTAAGTTCTGCTGCACAAATGTGGCACTCAGCAGCATGTTCGCTGAACAGGTGTTTGGTCCAACACAGCAGGCCTCTGTGCCAGTGGATCTGTAAGTAGCTGTAGTTCGCTGGCTTACTAAACACCCTGTTTGACAAGGGTGAAATCTTAGTTGGAAAGAGAGAGAGAGAGAGAGAGAGAGAGAGAAACAGTCATTAGCACATTAAAATAACTTGCTAAAGGCTAACGGTCAGCGTTTCTCACCTGGCAGGCTTTGCCTTTAACTACTAGCTTATTTCTTTAACATACACACGCACTTGACATGCAGTCTGATTTTTTTTTTTTTAATATAAACAATGATAATGATGGGAAGATCTTTTGTTGTTACTATAATTTTTTTAAATGCGATTTATTTTGTTATTTAGGCATATACTCAGCCATAAAGTTTGGTCATTTCTGCTGTATTTTGACAAAGCACTGTTAGTAAAGTGATGTGGGAATAATACAGCATCAAATGTCACATGTACAAAAGTTAATTTGTCATAAGCTAGGCTTATCACATTGAACCCTGACAACGTGTGAAACACTAAAAAGATGACTCATGGATGGTTACATCTGCCTGCATTAGAGTTTTCGTTTTTCTTCTCATTGCGTTGCTATGAACAGCCACTTCATGATTTGTTTTTGTTTTTTGTTTTACTAATTTGTCTCATGTCTGAGCTCTGAAAAGTGTTTGGTTTCTATGGTTTCTACTATCCAAAATATATCAACTGATTGGTGTCATTATTCTAAGATTTAAAAAATTGAGCTTTATGCTGTCTTGCATGCCATAGAGATACAAGACACATATAACTTCTAAATCAGTAATGGTGCAACTCTCTGATGTTTCCAAAAGGCAATAAAAAGAAGATCCGTTTGTACCAGTTCCTCTTGGACCTTTTAAGAAACGGCGATATGAAGGACAGTATCTGGTGGGTGGACAGAGACAAAGGGACATTCCAGTTTTCATCAAAACACAAGGAGGCTCTCGCACATCGCTGGGGAATCCAGAAGGGAAACCGCAAAAAAATGACCTATCAGAAGATGGCACGAGCATTGCGCAACTACGGCAAAACTGGAGAGGTGAAGAAGATAAAGAAGAAGCTGACTTACCAGTTCAGTGATGAGGTGCTTGGGAAGAGTCATCTGGAGAGAAAGCCATATATTTAGGCATAAAAACCACCGAAAAGAGTCACTCGTGACAGGTGTTGACAGGGGAGGAGTAGTTTCTGGTGTCAGATGCTTAATCAAACTTGCTACTCTGGTAAAGAGCATTTTGTGAATAGCCCCAGTACTGCTGTTTAGTATGAAACAATACACATCCTGTTTAACACGACATGTTGGAGATCACTTCACTTGGCATTCATAGTAGAAAAAAAGTCACAAAGAAAGCTCAGGTTGCTCTGAATGTCTGGATAAGAAAATACTTTAAACGAGGGAGGGACCAGTTGTGAAAATGTATAATGTGTCAAATGTGTGCAGAGATTTGTAAATGGGGACTCAGATGTGTAAGTACCTTCTGTTTGTGGAATTTGTTCCTTTCGGCCCCTTCAGATTTGCCCTGAGAGATGTAAAAACATGACTGCTAAATCCCGCCCACTGCCAAGTTTAGAGTGGCCAGCTGCTTTGTAGTGCAGCAGTTTCCACATGGTGGGCAAAGATGGAACTGCAAGTCCTGTGATGAAAGTGAGTGACATGCTCATCTAACAGGACAAAGCGCGTGCATCCATTAAAATACACATCTAATGAATTAATAAAAAACGGGAGTAAAATTACAAATCGTTACATAAACTCAACTACCATCACACTTTCAACAGTGGGGTCAAACACACTTCAGTTGTTAGGTACAAGACACACACAGCTAAAACCAATACAGTCATATACATTTTGTTAAATTTGTATGAAGGTAGCCTAAGTAACAGAAACTTCTCTCTGATCCATTTGACATCCACAAAATCAGCCAAAAATGAGCATAAATTTAAATCAACTTCTCTCAAAAACAGCTTAAGCAAAAACTGAAATCCATGAAGGCAGATTCATCGCAGTACTGTTGCATTAGACTTAATTAATTTTAATTGGGTGCACCAAATGAGTTGGCAACTGAGTTTATGTTCTCACCGAAAGCGGCTGGCTTTAGCAAGTGAGAGAGGAACGTGCATGAGAATTATGGGTTTGCAAACAGAAAGCATAAACCCTTTGTTGATTACAGTGTGTGCTGGAAGAGCAACTCTTGTTAAAATGAATGGGCCAATCATTGGAATGCCACATTCAAAGTTGAATTTATATAAGGTGCTAATCTGTTCATGCATACAGGGAAACCGTCAGCTTTAAAACAGCAAAACCACTACGAGTAAAGATGATTTGGCCCTGTAAACTCTTTAAATCAGGACACTGGCTTTCATACCTTGATAAACATTCACAAATCTTTGTTAACATTTCTAGATCTGTGTAGATTATGCATTATTATGTCTTTATTTAATGTGAAAAACTTAGAATAGCTACTGAAAGGTACACATATCAGCTTCAGCAAAATAAGAAGATTGATACCACTTAGCAGTAAAAAATGAGGCCATGGGCCGCAGCGGATTATCATAGCTTGGCATTAAGACTGGAAGTGGGGAGAAACAGTTAGCAAACAAAATCTGTCTTCTAGCTCCTCTTGAGTTCACTAATAAAAACTTTAATTTCTCTTATGTTTAATATAAAAAATCTGGAACAGTTCAGTTGTGGCCTGGGCAGCTTTTTGCCGGACTCCATCTTGTTTGGGAGCAGTAACATCCTGAAAGTTTCTAGTAGCCAAGAAGACACTGTTGCTAACCTCCCGGTATCAGTCTTTTCATCTAACTGTGGGCATGACAGAAAAAACTTTATTTCCCAAAAACATCAAACTATTCCTGTAATGACTATAATTGATAGTGTACAGTCAAAAAGGCACGGGGGGAAAGAGAGAAGGGGACGTCGCAGTTACATATCACTTTCGACCCTCGCTGAGACACACAGCATGCATTTTTAAATGTGACTGCACGCACATAACATGGCATGTTTTATTGGGAAATGTCTGCTCACATTTCAATATTAAAGTCGAAATTTTGTTTCATGACATGTAACCACACTTTCTCCTCAGAGAATCCATGCTTTTTAAAGTCTTCTTCCTACGGACTTCTTCTCTTGGAACATAATCAAGTTCTCTTTTGCCTGTGAGTAAAACTGTTATATGTATATATCCACATCGCAATTTAATATTTAAAACAAAAAGGAGACGTAAAAAAGTCATTAATAAGACAAGACCATTATCATAATTATTTACATGACATGAAATGTTTTTGTACAAATATAAGAAACTGTATGTTATGATTACAAATTACTTGTAAGAAAATAAATTGTTCATAATTGTTTGTGTATTGTAACTGTATAAAGTTGTAAGTTTTATTTAGGTGAACATGAGTAACATAAAGATTAGCAAAGGGTAGAGGTGTGAAGTGCCTCTCCTGAC
>JAPZDX010000001.1:12340612-12352298 GCA_029783625.1 Naso annulatus | reverse complement strand
ATTGATGTGGAGTGATTGGTTCTAAACCCATACTGACTATTGCTTAAAATATTGTATCTGTCTATGAATTTGTCTAAACTGATTACAAACAATTTCTCTAATATTTTTGAAAATTGTGGAAGCAAGGATACTGGTCGGTAGTTGGAATAAAAATTCACTTCCACATCCGATTTTTTGTCAATTAAAAGTTTATAAAAAGATCTAAAATATTAGATTTAAAATGAATAAAGTTAAAGTTTTGTCATAAAGATAGTAAAGTGCTTTCTAGTTTTTATGTGAAACAACTCTGTGAACTATGTCTGTGTCTTGAACAACGTACGTCACAAGCACCAACATGGCTGCTACCTTAACACATTTCACTTAGTCCTTGCAAAATGAGGGAAAAAGCTTTTAAAAAAAAGGTCAAAATCATTGCAAGCCCGGCTATATGGAGAGCTGCAGCTACACAAAAGAAGAATCAGTGGCTTCCATAAAATCATGTTACAATGACGTCACTTTTGGGTGTCTAATCTTTCTAAATATGTATTTTCAAAGTCTCATACGTCAACAGCTTTTACCAGCTCCTGTGTCATGCACAATTGATGGCACAAATCAAAACAGATCAAAAGGTTATGTATCTATTTGCTCACTACCATAACTATTTTTTCCGAAGGTACGGTTCAATGGTGGTCCACCCGACGGGGCGGTACTACAGCTCTCCGTGAACATCCTGGTCTTTTCAGACAAAGTTTAGCTTCAGCCGTCATTGTGCCTAACCACAACGAGTTAGCATGGTATCTTTTTACAGCCATCAGGTTCATTTTTAAGACCTTTCTGTTTACAAATGAGTCAACCAAGGAAGTTTTTCCTTTTCCTTTTAAAGAAAAAGAAAAACACGTTTTAAACAAGTTGTGAGCTACAGCCTCCTCTGTTTTAGTGGGTCCTGTCCAGTTAAATTGCAAGAGTGCATTTAAATTGCATTTTTTATTTTGATGTTATGTCAGCTACATCAGTGTTTGGTTATTAGACAAATACTGAAATAAATTGAAAAGGCAATCTTGAATTAAATTGTTTTGATCCAATTTGTCCACTGAATTATCAATATAATGTGATGTGATGTATTAAGACTAACAGATCTTACACAGCAACATGTATTTCAGCTGTTTTTACATTTTCAGTAAATGCATCCTATCGCAGTGTATCGTTATATTTCGTATTATGACCACTGTCTCATGAAGCATGTCATATTGTGAAGTCCTCGCCCATACCCAGCCCTAACTGAAATGCAAAGCTTGACAGGTGATACAACTTTGCCGAGGGCGGGTAGGGCTTTGGAAATGGTCAATAAAAATTGGATTACAAGATGCCTGCTGCCATGTGGTGTCCAGGATAGAATATGTGTGTGGCTCTTAACATCAGCAGTGTGTTCACCTCTAAGTGGTAATAAATCAAGTGTAGTACAAGTGTGTGTGTGTGTGTGTGTGTGTGAGACAGGAGGCATTTCTGCTTAGTCTGGAAAAGATGTGTCCGTGTGTGCATTTGGTATGTGGCTGCATGATGGTCTTTCCACCTTGAAGACAATTTGCCTTGACAGCACCTGTCAATGGAGAAGAGGAGATGGGGTTAAAACAAATATGATGAAGAAGGAGGAGGAGGAGAAAGATGGGGGGAAGCTTGGTGCTTTGCCAGCTTCGAGGTCACCTTAATATTTGATCTGCTTCAGTGAATGAAAACATCACAGTACAGAGAGAGACAGAGACAGACCTGGATGGAAAGAAGAAAATGTGAAAAAGGAAGTAAGGGAGTAAGAAAGAAGGAACAAAAATAGAGATTTATCTTTGGAATTAGAATTAAGATCAAGGACAAGCAGGAACAACATGCTCTTTCTCCTCAGCCATTTTACAGAAAGTGCCCCTGAGCAAGGCAGGAAAGGCTAACTGAGTTTTATTACAATTTAAGTCTTATTTTGATAGTTTAGGGCCATCATTTTTAATAGTTAGCATAACAAATTCCAACAACAGTGTTTGACAGAGCAAGAAATTCAATATTGCTGTCAGCTGGAAAACTTTCATCTGCATATTTCATTGTTTTGTTTCTTTACATAAATTCCCGCAATTGGCCACACTTTACTTTTATCCATGGCTTTTATACACGTGTGTGACTGACCATAATATAAAGAATTTAACGATACAAAATTAGGTTAGTTTGCAGTTTTCTTCCTGAAAAGGAAGGGTTTTGGACAGACAAGGTTTCTGCCTGACAGTGATGTCAAGTCATCAGAGGATCTGAGGTTGTAGACAAGCGAATTATCTAAATTCCCTGACTATACCTGAAATGTTGATTAATCTGTTAATGCTCAAGAAAACTCAGTGCACACAAGTGCAGTAAATACAGTGGTCAAAGTTAAACCAAAGGCTAACTTTTTGTCCAAATTTGTTAACATTTTGGATAGTTTAGTGCATGGGTTTTCTTTCATCACAAATATTTAATGTGATGTGTACAATGTTAAGTAGCATGAATGACTGGCAACAGTGACTGCTGGCTGCAGACAGACTGAGGGAACATTATTCTTTCCAGAGTCACTAAAATAGAGTCCAGTTAATCCCTCAACTATGGTACCTGCGTCCCTGCTGCAGCTACAGCCTGCCAGCGCCAATTATTAGACAAGTACAAATGTTTCCTATATTTAAACCTATAAAGTTATCTTGCAACACGTGGAGGTTTTTCATCTCTGTGGGTTTTGTACTGATACGTTGAACTGTTGAGTATTTGAAACTGAGATTGAACAATGACTTTAATTTTAATGATGTTTTCTTCCAGTAAAACAAACTAAGGCTACATTCACACTGCAAGCCTCAGCACTCAATTTGGATATATTGCAGATCTTTTGTGTGTGTGTGTGTGTGTGTGTGTGTGTGTGTGTGTCTGTCTGTTCAAACTATTTTTTAAAATGTAGCTAATATGTGCATCCAGTGTAAACAGCTCATGATCCTGCTGACCCACATGTGCAAAGAAAAATAAGGCATGGACGCCATTGAAGTCAGCATTTACAGGTTAATTTATGAGTTGATGTACAGTGAGATCCAGGAATTTCCTGACAATAACGAGGACGAAAATGGTTAGAAGAGAGCCAGATTTTTTTGATTTGTCTTTTTTATTGACTAGTGATTGCTTCTGGAGCCAGTAGTGGTGGGATCATAGTGTGAATAAAACAGAATCAGATTTACTCCCTAACTTCAGGACGTCAAGAGCTATCTTTATCTGTCAGTGTGTGTTTATGTGTGTTTTAAGTCATATTAATTTTCTGTATTAGCCTACTGAGGTCACATCACAGAAGCATCTGTATCTGATTTAGGACCACATATGAAAGTGGCCCAAATCAAAATTGAACAGTGGCAAGATGATGGAGATGTTGAAGTTGGCCAGTACTCCTCTACAATTGAATGGTCGCTAGTATCCAACCCTCAATCATTGTTATTTTGACATGCTCTCTCTTCAGTGTTCAGTTCCTCACAGTGCTACGACCCATCTGCCTATCTCATTTCACTCGAAAACATGTCAAGATCAATAACTATAAAAAAGATGGAACACATGACTTTTCCTCAAAAATTAAGCCAAAACATCTTAATCGTCCCCTGGTGTCCGACTGCATTTTAGGTAATAAATCCTCCCCCCTAAGTACACGTCAACTGGTAAAAGGCCATTGAATAAGGACTCAAAACCTGGAAATAATAATAATTTAACTCCGCCTACATACATGTTCTGTCTCCAAACAGATGGTGTCATTCTAAAACACATGTCTGCTCCCAGGGCTGTCAGTTACAGTCACTATTTTTAGTTTTAGATGACAAGTGTTTGAGAATGACATTTCTGTGAACACTTTAAAACTTTAAAAAAAGGCAACAGCTGTCATTTCACACAATATGAGTAAAACTTAATATTAATAGTTTCTGACTGTAAACGGTATACCATCTATACATTTTGTGTCAATGCTTGTAATTGCTATGCATAGATTGTTTTGTTATTGTGTGCAGATGTTCTTTTTGTGTTTTGTTATGTTCCAGATGTGTCTCTGATATGTTTCATTTTTTATCAGACTTTGTCTAGTTTAGTTCTCCTTGACATTAAAATAAAAAATAGGCAAATGTTTCAATAGAATGCTGACCACCTGTTAGAGAGACAGAATAGATTGGATATAGCGTATATGCACCACAAATTCTTTCCATAATGCAATGAATAGCATTTTACATTTACTCAACTGTTGTTTTATAATATTAATATTCTAAAATGGTATTATTATATTTTACACAGGATGTGTGATAGATTAATAATGCGTGATTATAGAGTTAAAATTAACTCTGCATTTTCCAGAGCTACACTATTAAAAATCTATATACACGCTGAAGCAATACAAAAACATTCTAAGAGGGGTAAACACTGAGTATTTTTACTATTTATTCTTTAGGTACTCTTACCTGATAAAACTTCTGTGCTTCAGTAAAAGCTAAATTTTGAATAGGCCCCAACTGGTATGGGATTTTTGGGGCTGTTGCCAACACAACAGTTTTTAATATTGGCCCATATCGGTGAACGTAATAGGTTTTGATAGGCCAGTATCGGCCAATTATATCAAACTAATATGTTGGTCAGGCCCTAATATTAAATGCAGAACCTTTTCTGTGTTTTGTAATTCTTTACTTTGTTGTGACACTACTTGTACTTAAGAATAATCCACCTTTCATAACAGCCTTTAACACCGTTACAATCTTAATGGACTCCGAAGGCCATTATCTACACAAGGACTCTCAACAAGGGCGCCACTTCTGAGCTGGTGATTTTAGGAACGGCTTTGAATGTGTCGTGACTCTGATGATATGTTCATGTCAAAATACCTTGTGTGTTTTTCATGCGTTTACCTTTAGTTCTTTTGAACAAGGCTCCCTTCAGTTGAGGAATGTTAACATTTACTCTCTCATGACTCTCAAGAATTCAATTTTAATCCTTTTGCTACAGAACTCAGTTTTCACTTATGAGTACAGAAATATGTGCAGCAAGAGAGCACCACAACTACACAAATCTAACTTATTTCAAAGCCAGGTGTTCGTGCCGGGAAAAAGGCAAGTTCATTTGGTTTTAATCTAGTCTCTCACAGTGTGTTGCAGACTGTATGGCCCCACCCCTCTTCCATATCCTCCATCTCTATCTCTGCATGTTGTTACAGTACATGTGTTGTTTTATATCCAAAGTAAGGGTTCAGTAAAACCAAAACAATGTAAACACTGTTTTCGATCTGTTTCTTCATTCAACAAAATACCTGGTGTTTGTGTTTTTTCTCACAACGTGATAAAACTTTCATCGGCCTTCCCTCATCAAGACAATTAAAGTACCTGTGTTTTCCCCTCAAACTGATTTTATCACGCCGTAAATCCTTTAAATGGCACTTCTTATTGTTTTGAACCCACCCTACCTCTTCAGTTTCAGCATTTGCCAAGAAACCAAAGACTCGGGAGGCAGCAGAAGGGTCCTCTGTGGTCTTTGAAGCCGAGACTGAGAAGCCTGATGCTAAAGTAAAATGGCAGTGTAACGCAAAGGACATCGCCACTTGCAACAAATACGAGATCAAAGCTGACGGAAACAAGCACTCTCTCACTATAAAAGCTATTGCCAAGGAAGATGCCAATGTCTATGCAGTGATTGCTGGGGGTTCAAAGGTCAAGTTTGAGCTGAAGGTGGTATCAAAGCCAGGTGGGAGTCTTTGATGCTGCAGCTGTGTGTTTGAGGTCTCTGCTTCTCGCTCACCTGCAGGCTGCGTAGTCCATACAGAGCACAAAGCAAAGTGGAGCGCTGAAAGTCACTCTTGGCGTAAATACTTGATGCACTGCATGCACTTATGTTTCTGCACATGAACTCACATTCTGCACTGTGTGACAGCTGCTCAATGAGAAATCTCTGAAAGAGCTTTATCCTCAGAAAGTGTTTGCTCTTTTAAGATATACCTTGATAGTATAGGAAATATGCTTTAACATTAGCTGTCTTGTAGAGATTTAGCTTAGCTTAGCTTAGCTTAGCATAAAGACCCAAAGAGGCCATATTATGCTCATTTTTTGGGTTCATATTTTATTCTTGGTTACTACTAGAGCAGGTTTACATGCTCAGAAAACTCATCTGTTTTCTCATACAGCTGACTGTAGCAGCCCTGTTTTGTCCAGGATTTTTGCCTCTGTGAGACACTCTGTTTTAGCTCCTGCCCCGCCTCTAAAGGCTTACTCTGCTCTGATTGGCCAGTTTAAACACACACCTTCAAGATGAACCAATAGAGAAGCCCAGCACACTGTGACACACTAGTGGTCTGAGAATTAAAAAAAAAATTATGAGAACAGAGCATTCGGAGCCATTAGAAACAGCCCACAGGGATTACTGCTACACATCCATACCTCATTATTTCAGACTTTGGCATCATTTACAATGGCAATCCGACTTTGTAACATTATTTATAGGTTGAAAGAGACAAAGAAATTTATATTATGTCCCTTTTACAGCAGTAGCCAACAGTGAGCTTGGCTCTGTGTAAAAGTTGTCTCCACTTTTTAAAGTGAGAGTTGTCAGTATAGAGTTGAACTCATTATAAATGAATAAATGAAGAGAACTGGATACTGCATGCTGCTGTGCTAACCAGCATTGCTGCTTTTATTTCCTAGAGGCCGCTTGTGGTACTGCAGTAAAATATCCTCTGCAGTCCAAAATACATTTTCTGCATTGACCACTATTATTACCATTATCTTTTATATTATGAATGTTTAAATGACAGGAATTCTTAATGCAAACCTGAAGCTAGAAAACTTTAGTTCAATGTGATGGGCACCATCTTTGAGTCAAATATCCAGTTCCTGTTATATATCGATGACATAAACCTCCATGAAAACATGACTTGAAATTTTATAGTAGAATAACTAAATACGACATAGTAATGCGATTTAGAGGTGCTGTAGGTAGATTTAGTCGCCTGTGGTTAGAGCTTGGCTAGCTGTTTGCTGTTTCTTCCAGTCTTCATGCTAAGCTAAGCTAACTGTCTCCTGGCTGTAGTTTCATTTTCACTGTAAAGATATTGAAAGTGGTATTGAACCTTTCATTTAAGAATAAACAAAAAAGTGAATATGATTGTTCATTAGACTTGTTCCTTAAAGTCATAATATGTAACTTTGACCGCAACCCGCAGCTTTGGGAAATGAAACTAAATAATGCGCCTAAATGTAACACAAAACAGCAATTTTAGTTAAATCAGATGATTTTTCTTGTAGTTTTCCCTCTGATGTCCTACGACTGCTCTGTCTGTCTGCAGCCATTTATTAAGCAAAGCTGTCCCCAACAAATACCCACTGCTGCAGCTGCAGCTTCGGTCTGCAGGCAGCCTACATGTTGCTTTCAGGAACCTCTGTGAATCAGAGTTGCGGCAGAGCAGCCATAGGACATCAGAGGGGACATTTTCTCCATAAAATATGACCCAATATTACTAAAATTGCTGTTTTTGGCGATGTATTAACATGCATCATTAAGTTCCGTTTTCAAAGTCACAGGCCGCGGTAAAGTTATACATGTTTGCTTTAAGGATCGCTGACTCAATCACAAACCAGCACCTGCTAAACCTACAGAGCACAGGACTGCATGCTGGAATGACTGCGTGCCAAGTGTGTCACAGAGCAACACTTGTGTCGGCCTGTCAGTGTGATCCGATGAGGTCGTTTGTTTGAATTTGATAAGGTGGAAACAAATTTTAAAGAAAGGCAGCAGACTAATGGGACCAGTGTGCTAGAAGAGAGAGTCTGTGGTTTGTGTCACAGCCACCCTTACTCTGTCGCTACGCTGACCTTGACCCTCACACCAGCACATTATTTCCTCATGAGTAACCACCACTTGACTGGCACTCGGGACAGGCATGAGAGGCAGCTGATAACACATGGAAAGTCAGTCTGCTATTCGAAGATGATAAGACATCAGAAATATCTCAGAGATAAGAGTTCGCCAAAGAATATTTTCTCTCTTACAACAATATCAAATTGATTAAATTGTATTTAAATTGTAAATTTACTGACTGTCACAAAATATTCATGTGTTAAAGCCCTCTCAAAGTTCCACTAAATCCAGAGAAGAAATCTGCCTTTACGCACATTTTTAGAGTAGTATAAATTAATTTTGGCAGATTCAGCGCTTACTTTTTGGAGCGTATGACTTTTCAACGGGAGCAGGGTGTGTGGACCTAGTGTTTTTCATTGTACCTCTTACTTGTGACTTCTCTGTCGTGTTGGTAACACAGATGCTGCAGTTGAGGCCCCTGCAGATAGACCTGCAGAGTCCAGTGGAGAACCAGAACAAGCCCCTGCTCCACCTGCAGAGGCACCCACAGGGGACCAGACCGCTACCCCGGCTCAAGATGCCCCCCCAGCTGAGGGTGAGGGTAACTCACCTGCAGCTGCCCCCCCAGCTGAGGGTGACTCACCCTCAGCTGCTCCCCCGTCTGAGGGTGAGTTACTCAGTCCCCACATTTATTCATTCATTCATTTGTTCATTCTTTAATACTGTATGTAAACAATGTCTATTCTATTTTTTGAGTTATCCTCTGTTTTCCTTGATCTCCATTTTTTATATCCTCTGCGCCTGTATGTAATGTAATAAGGACCCCATAAGCTCGTGCTGCTTGGGAACCCCTTGGTGAATGATGCTTAAAGTGTAACTAAACCCCCAGAGTTTTGACTGAAATGCATCTTTCCTGAAATTAAAAAAAGGATAATATATCAAACAGCTTTGCTTGGCGACAAAAGCAATCGCTAGGCAGGTAACATATCTGCTGATCAACCTGCAGGAAAATTTGTTTGCAGTACCCGGGTTAAAATCAGTAGAGGGCAGTGACTACGCACATTTATAACGGAATTTGAAAACTTTAATTTATTTGCACTAAAATGCCAAAATTTAGAACTGAATCAACCAGAAACACTACTAAATACGTATTAGCCTTGATTTTCAGCTGAAAAAATGGTTGAGGGGGTTTAGTTACTCTTATTTAAACTTGTTAGCTCTGACCACTTTAATTCAAGTGTCATAGACCCAAACTGTGACCGTAAAACACTGGATTAAAATAGTACATTACAAATGGGAGGTGTCAGTTTGTTCAACAACTCGAGAGACCCTACAGATTTTTTTTTGCGATTTAAAACATGAATCCAGCAACAGTCTGCTCTGATTCTGTAACATTTATTTATTTATTTATTTTAGATGGACAGCCTCCAGACACCAGACAGGACCTGACTGGACTCTTCACAGAGAAACCCCAGAGCGGAGAAGTCACTGTCGGTGAGTGGTCTCACGCACCAAAATAGTCTAATTTATGGGGATAAAAAATGAGAAAATGTCTCAGATGCCACAACCCTAACACTGTTTAACATTGGTGTTTAGAATTTTATAATTTTGTCTTTTTAATTCAAACACAAAGCTAAGTGTTAAATATGAAGACAGAAAGAATGGAATTTGATGAAAAAAGATAAGTCGCTATAACTGGTACTTGAAATGTAAAAACCAGGCTTTCATTTATAACAAGCTTTTAATAAACGTGTGTTTCTGAAGTTTGCCAAAGAGATCCAAGTGCTAAAATACATTGTTGTTTAGAAATTTTTAATACAACACTGGATGTGTTATTACGTATGCACTTAATATGCTGATAGTTTGCAGAATTTTATCGCAGTGAAAAACAAAATAGCCAGAATAAATCAAAGCTGCATCTGCTGTGTTGAGGAATCAGAAAGGTAACGTGTTAAAGCGCATGTCTTCTTTTGTGCAGGTGAAAACATCACGTTTGTGGCTAAAGTAAATGCAGAATCTCTGCTGAAGAAACCCACCATCAAATGGTTCAAGGGGAAGTGGATGGATCTTGCCAGCAAGTCTGGAAAACACCTGCAACTGAAGGAAACGTATGACCGCAACACAAAGGTAGACTGATGCCGCAGACACTGAGACATCAGCCGGAAAAAATGTCATGAAACAATTTATATACATGTGATTTTATTCCTTTAGTCAAAGAGCTCATGAACAACTGTTCAGTTATGCATTTTTATTAAAATTAGTCAAAACTGCAATATGGGACATATTACTTTGAAGCAACAAAGGTGTTTTGCAAGTCTTAAACTTCTCACCCTCAGTCTCGCAAGCTCTTTCCTCATCCACTCATCTTGATAACATGATAAACCACACGCACGCCACCTTAACGGTTATGTTAAGTTGAGACTGGAATACATCTTACCACAACAAATTCTATTTCAGAATAAAATGCTGAGAGAAACCATAAGGAAAGTAAGCAGAGGAAATCAGTGGCAAACTTTATAAAGGCCCAAAATCTGAAACGACAACAAAAGGTTACACATATAAAGAATATGTATCACAGGGTTTTGAATCAAAGAATAAAGTAGTTTTTCACATGTGAGGAATTTGACTATTTTGTTGAATAACTGTCAATTATAATTTAAAGAAATAAAAAGCAAGTAAGACTGAAAGTAATCGTAGAAAATAATGATAGTAAAATAAGAAAGTCAATCATAAAAAAAGATGTCCATCACAGGGCCTGAATGATATATCAGTTTGCTGATATTATTGGCCAATATTGGCCCATTGCAGATATATCGGTACCAGCATAGGCCTATATGGTTTTCAATATGCGCCGATATTAAAACTGATTTTTTTTAGGCTAGAAAAAATGCTTGCCGACTGATTTAACATGGTGTAATTATGGAGTTTGTCCAGCAGAGGTCCATAGGGTCCATTATTTAATAACTAATAAGTGAAGGGTCAACTGTTCAGTGCACTGATGTTTGGAATAAAGTCTGTTAAAATGTGAAATATCCTGCCTCTGTTCATCTGTGTCACAAATGTTCATATATTGGATATCAGAATTTTCTTGCTCCCTGAAATCGATATTGGCATCAGCCCCCAAAATCCCTTATAAATAGGGTCGAGCCTCAATACATCATTTTATTCAGATGAAAGAGCTATACAGTTTGCATTTAAAATGTACAAATTATTCAATAGAGAATGTGCGAAAGTTAATGGTATACAGTTAAATGATATTGAGATGTGGAGGATGGCAGCCTCACTGTCTTCTCTCATCGCTCTTCATGTGTGTGGTTACAGATCTACACGTTTGAGATGCACATCATCGCCGCCAAGGCAAACTTTGCTGGAGCTTACAGATGTGAAGTTTCATCCAGGGACAAGTTTGACAGCTGTAATTTCGACTTGGCCGTACATGGTGAGTGGGCCTTCTGTTGGAAAGCATTGCTGTACTTTTTAATATGCTAGTTTGTTTGGCGCAGTCATTGAGGTTTTTTCTAACATCATCATTTCACTCAATGATATGAGTTTCTTTTTTCACACACCTTTCGTTTCTTCTCTGCATTTCAGAGGTGGGCACCAATGAAGGGTTCGACATAAGAACAGCTTTCAGGCGCACGTAAGTTTGATTAGACTTTATTACTTTGTGGAAAATACAGAATGCTTTTGGTCACATTAAAACTGATTATATGCTGGTTGATTAGTTTCCTTCTCTCCATGTAAGTTTTTTGATTTTTCCAGGATTTGACTGCTGGTCCACTAATGTCATTGTCATTTATTGTATCAAACAGATATAAAAGTCAACCTGCTTTTCTTTTCCTGGTTCTTTTTACAG
>JAPZDX010000001.1:12281008-12294280 GCA_029783625.1 Naso annulatus | reverse complement strand
ATTAAGGCTTTCAAAAAGCACACGGGCAGGTTGTTCCTGCTGAGTTGTTTAGTTTATAGGTGCATGAAGGCTGCATGCAGAGTTCTCCCGGCGGTTCTAGGGAAGTTCACTTTAAGGGTTCTGGTACCTTTTGTTACAGCTCTTAAAAGGCGTCTCAGCAAAAGGTTAATTGTTGATGAAATGCTGTGGTTCGTAAATAAATCCAGCTACTGATGGTTCCACAACATGGCTACTTACACTTTTAAAACTGTCGTCCTTTTGGGTTCTGTATCTGCTTTAGTGGTGATGTAAAATCCTGTACCATATGTGACTCAGGTTAATATTGACTATAATGGAAACTATAAGGAGATCAGCGCATGAAGGGTAATGCAGCAAATGATTCTGTATCTATACTCTTTTATCTACTATGCACACAGTGGCAAAGGCCCTGCTGACCACAAACATTAATCAAAGAGATAACAGCTTTGTACTTAAACACTTCTGTGCAGACTGTCATGCTAAACCACAATGTGAACAGTAGCTTAATATGACTTACAGCACAACAAGACTGGTGAGGTTTGCAAAGGCGTTGTCTGGTATGTACGAGATGCGGTTGAGCGCCAACGTTAGGGCCTGAAGGTTTGCTTGGTGTCTCAGAGAACCGACGGGAACCTCCGTCAGGTTGTTGTCATCCAACCAGAGGTGCCGCAGCTGCTGAAGGCCTTCGAAACTGTCGTCTGGAACTGTGGTTATATGGTTTGCATCCAGGCGACTGCAGAACAAAGAGACAATGAAATGCATGATTCATTAAATTAATGTGATACTGAAGTTGACTCATGCATTCTGCAAAAAAAAAAAAAAAAAAGAAGCTTCAAAATTCATAACCCATTTATTCTACTGATACTGTAAGAGGATTTTTTCAACACTTTGCTTCCATTTATTTTACTTTAAGATTCTACTAGACTGCAAACTCTTTAGGACTCGTGATTCTCTGGTCATCACCAACATCTTGTGACTAAAAGCAAAGGTTTGAAATAGGGCAGACTGATAAACATTAAAGGACTTAATTCTGTGGCCCCACTCCCTGTTTACAAGCACTGTCCAGTACAATGCCTGCATTATTGCAACCAATGCAATGGTTTAACTCGCAGTCTTTTTCTCCCCTCACTTCTGAGAAACACTGATACCTGAAATCCTCCACTGGAATCCTCCAACTCTTCATTCTTCAAATGAACAACACACACCATACTTCCAATTAACCCAAGGGAGAGGGCATAAACATTTATTCAGTTGCCATGGCAAATTTGATATATTAACTTGGCATCTGCTTACTGGTGTTTTCACAAAACTTCCATACTATGACAGAGCAATTCTTGATTTTCATGCTGTGGATTTTTCTACCGTTGACTGGTGCCAACTGATGAAATTCTGATCAGAAGCAAATAGTTTGGTGGTAAAAAGGGAAACATTTTCAATTTAAGCACCAATATGAATGCAAAAGTGTTCTTTGCACCATCACCACACTGTTTTCTGCTGCTATCCTCCCTCCCTGAGTGTCTCACCCTCCCTCAAAATTCCTCAAGTGTCTGGGCTGAAAGAAAAACAGTCTTGATTGACATTTAGCTCTCTGAGGCTTTATACAAACTAAGTCGGGGCTCTGCCAAAGCATATTACTTCAGCTACAGACCTTAAAACCCTCACAGAGAAAAGACATCTGTTAAATACAAAGAAGAGAGGCAGAAGAAAAGAAGAGGGGAAGCAAGGGACACTGGGAGGGATACAGAGGGGTGATAATAGCTGAAAGCTGGATTTTCACCACATTTCTCCAGCTGGATCCGTTCCTCCGTTAGTCCCTGTCAAACTCAGAGGCAAAGTGGTGGAAAGAGGTGGCACTAATAGAGCCATGTACATTTGATGGACTCTGACATTCAGTACTTGCAGAAAACAACACAAACACAGAGGATGAGCGGAGCAGAATATGGCAAGAGGGCTGATTCCTGGAAAACTCACCCATTCAACGTGCAAAAAAAAGTTAGCGATATATCTGCTGAATAAGACTGACCTACATTTGGGCTACTGCTGGAATTAGTGCACAGCAAACACTGCGGCAAGTGTGTGCGTATGTGATATGAGTGGAACCACCCATAAATGACAGCAACAACTTCTCGAGTAAACTACGTAGATTGTTTAGTGTTGTTTACAGCTTACAGATGGAGCCAAGTCTTTACTCTCACTATTTCACCATCCCAGCAAATGTAAGCTATCTACCTAATTTTGGTCAGTAAAAGTGAAGCGATGTGATGCTCCACATGACAGAGACTCCACCAGGAGCTGTGATGTAACTTTACTGTACTTAATGAACAGCGAGGTTTGACAGACTGTCAACGTGTTTTGGTGTAGAGATGTTTGGATACCGTTTTTTGGCTTCGCGATAGCAATTCCGATACCTAAACTTCGGATTAGCTGATACCAAGAACCGATCCGATACCAGCACATGAAAAACAATTATTTTATTATTTTTTAGTGTAAAATATTGCTGAATGCAGACATTTTGCTAGCTCTGGCGGGTTTCTCTGCACAGTTGCCGGTGGCAGCACAGCACAATTTCCTGAGTACTGTTTTAGAGCAGCAAAGACAAATTAATTTCAGGTGTGTAACATTAGTGAAAGCTAACTGAGCTAACATGGAAAGTAGCTGGGTACCATTTCATAGCTAATAAATAAAATGGTATTTGATGGGTGCACCGACTGGCATAGTCACTGATAGCGACACCAGCATTTTCCAATACTGGTGTCGGTATCGCAACAAATCTATTTTAGTGTTTCCACTGTATATCAGCGGCCACGGAAACATTGGCCAACTGACCAATGTGGCCAGTTGATCAGATTTTTACTGGCCCCTTATATATTTTCACTGGCCAAGAGGTCAAAACATAACTCTAAATATAGGATAAAAAAAACTGCTTTCTTAAAAAAACAAATTCATAAATTGTGTATACATTTTAGTGATTACAGATAGACCAAACAGAGAACGAAAACCCCCAAAGCCAACAGTAACAGTTACAAAAGACATTTCCATCACTCCCCTACACAAGACATTAGCTAAATAGATGCATTTTAATCCAATTATAGAGTACAGTGCAGTACGCTGTAAGGATGGCATCGCCATAATTACAACTGATGTTGTTGTTATTTTTATTATCCGTCCTTGTCTGATGCAAACAACATCTTGTTGTGAGGCAGCCCACAAATTTGGCAAGGATGGCATCAATAAATCAAGCGCACCCTCTCAGGCACTCTGTGTGTTTAGGAAGTTGCTAATGTTAACTAACAACATCATCACTGATGCCAGTCACTGCTGATGAGGTCACATGGCTTGTTTAGACTGCTGTCTGTGTTGTTTAAATTAAACTAAACACTGCAAAGCATCAGGACTTATTTTGTCTCTTCATGGGAGATTTGTGCAAATGAAACAACTGCCTGCTAAAAACCCACAGCACTCGACATTAGACAGCTACGGAAAAAGTTGATGTTAGCTGGTATGTTAACTCAATACGGTCATCGAGCAGAGACGAGAGCAGCTCGAGAAACAGAGAACACTGTGCTCAGTGACAAACACACAGGAACCCACAATAAGTGTTTCATGCAGACAACAACCTGTTTGTTGTGTTGACCAAACATTAACAATAGCAGATGTTTTTTTCTTGCTGGAAACAAACATCAAAGTGGATGATCCACACAGCTGAATGCCACACAGTAACAAGTGGAGAAAGGACAAGTGTATGATCACGTCAGTATTTTCACATTTCTTTAAAAGTTACAGATGTTCCTCTCACAGCTAGCCCTCTAGTTGGTAAAATTAAATGGCAATACAGAAGCAGTGGAGACATTTCACTTAAAACCACAGTAACACTTTATCTTGATAGTCCAGCCAACAGATAGGCTAGTTTATAGAGAACTTGTAACATTAACAACATATGAGCTGGCATTCAACAAAGTAACTGTTTCACCCTAACCCTAATTAGTTACTCATTTCATCAGTCTTTCAGTAATGTTGATAGGTTTTCAATGTAGTGAGTCCCTGGGACCCTCAGGTGGTGATTTGAGTGGGTCCCCGGGAAATTCAATGGATCCCCATTAAAATGTCTATTTCAGACATTAGAAATTAATGGATATATTAATGTATGTTTAAAATGTATCCAAAATAACAAATAAAATCCAAATCTGAACAGTTTAGCCTATTACAAAACAGCTGTCACAGCAGCATGACATACAAAATTCAAATAAAACAGCATTTGTGCAGCAACATAAATGGCACCAAAATGCATATCAAAATTCAAGAGCTGTGTTCAAGTGCAGATTCTAACACTTCAACAAAACATTCTCATCACCGTGACAGTCAACAAATAAACATTTTTACATTAACCCTTTTCTTTCCTTTTCCGCTTCCTCGAGAAAAAACTGGATCTCGTCGGAAGCGGGATGTGTACACGGACGCCATCTGAGCATAACAAAATGGCAGCCGCCATTCAAAGTATTTTTTTTATCACAGCACGGGAGTATGTTTTCTTTATTTCATTACAGCACGTCCCCTAGACATAAAAATATCTTCAACATGAGTGAACACAGCATCGAGCGCTGAAAACGTTAATTTATTTACTACTATGAGTTCGTATCCTTAATTGCCGAAATGAAATCTGTGGCGACTGGCTAGTTGTTGTGGTAGTGGCTAAAGTGGCAGACTGTGCATACGGGATTTCATGTGTGTTGAGTAGAGACGCAGAGGGTTGAAACAGCGCTTACATGGTCTCCTGACAGGGTTTCTTGTGCTGCTGGTTACTGTGATTTTTAACACGAGTTGTTGTTCACAATGTATCATTTTACATGGGAAAAACGCGGTGCATTCCTGGGACGCATGGATAGTAAGTTTGCTGTGTCCTTTCAGATTTTAATGCGTCAGAGACGCAGGACGCGTACCTAGCAGCATCACGGATCTTCGCTGAGCATTCTAAAGACGTTCATAATAAAATTCAGAGAACATTGTGAAAATGTTCAGTAATATTCAAAAATGTATACAAATACTCTAAACTATCTGGAGACTATCCAGACTATCCAAACAAAATGTGGCCATAGAGCCTGTGGATCATGATTACTAGGGATGAAACGGAATCGTCAATTTCGCAATAACGCAAGAGTCTCAACACCGTTGTGGACATGTGACATACCAAACCATAGGTCTTCCGGTCAAAAAGTGTAATTTTGTTTCAGTTGCAGGGGAGCAGAGCGGAGGAAACTGGGAACTACAGGGAACATCGACCATTGCAGCTCTGTCCTCATCACGCGCCAAGGAAGGAGTAATTTACAACTCAAACGATTAGAGCAAGGAAGAATCACAGATTATTGAACAAGACAGAAAGGCAGGCTTCAGTGAAGGAGATCGCATGTACAAACCATTCTCTATAACTTAACTGTCAAGTTAAACTCAGATGTGTTAAAGAAACAAAGGAATAAGGTAACCGGAGTTAAGTTGCACTTTTGCTTTGGCGGCAGCACACCACTGTAGAAAGACGGGAAAAAAAGTCTGGTGAAGCCCGCTGAACTGCGGACCTGTATGGAAAAAAACTGTCTCAGCGGGCAAAGACACTCAGTCAGCTTACGAAGGAAAAAGGAAACAAAGAAAGACACTTGTTTAGCTCATGGAATGGCCAAAAAGATGCTACTGGTAAGGAGTGACTTTGTCAGTCAAAGAACTCAGTTAACTTACAGCTGGAGGATGCAAAAAAAAAGAACACGGGGTATGAGATTGGTCATTTGTAAATCATTGTTCAATCGTTGTCCATTTTTCAACAATTATTTGCACAAGCTTATAAAGGAAACAAAGTAATGTAAGTGAAAAGCAAATTACAAACATATCAGATATTAATAAGCGACATTAATACCAAGTCCTCATTTGTCTCTTTTTTTTAAAAATCGCAGTAAATATCGTACTGTGGACTTGTTACAGAGGTTTTACTGTATCATTTTTTGTATTGGGTTTTTGATATTGTTACATCCTTGATGAATGTCTGCACAAAAATCTAGGCAATCCATCCAGTAGTTGTTTTAAATATTAGCTCTGGACCGAAATGGTGCATCGACCAACTAGCAAAGCAGTTACACCATTCTTATCTTAATTACAAGAATTTCAGCAACTAGAATACAGACAGTACAAGTCAAAGTACTGTTCTCAGTTCTTCACAAACTGTCAGTGCATCCGTCTGTCATTCACAATGAGCAATCAGTGGCCAGCAACCTCGAACTAAACCTCCCTGTTGCCTATAGACCCATATTTACATACATTTGTTTAGCAAATTTTCTGCACCAAACGTTTAGATCTTTACATAGGTAAACAGATAAAACTGTTCTGCAGTTATTGCGGTTGCTTTTTGTATTATCTTTGTGAGCAACTGCCTAGAATGTGGTTGTTAGTTTGGCACCAACACTATGAATTCCACTTTGGATAGCAGACCAAGTAAATACACTGCAGTGCTTTCTCTGACAACAGCACTGACGACTGCAGCAAATCATCCCGTCTAGGAATTTGGGACAATAAAGCTTTTTTTGTTAACTGCAACTTCTGGAGAAAACATGGCTTATTCATAAAACTCAACAGTGCTGGTGTGACATTATGGCTTGAGACAGTCATAGCAGACTGATCTTACTGATGACTCGCTGCTGATACAGCGGCATCACCACATTTTCAGTTTTTACGTGTTTCATCAGCAATTGAAAAGAGACATTTTCAGTCCAACGTGGGGCAGGGCAATATACCAATATTGTATCGTATCATGATATGACACGAGATATCATGACAAATTTTGGATTTTAATTTTATCGTGACATGACCTAAGTGCTGTCTTTTCCTGGTTGAAAAGGCTTAATTACAGTAAAGTGATGTGATTTTCTCAACTTTTCAGACTGTTCTTGTTGTTCTTTTATTTACCTTCACCCTCTTATCCACA
Source organism: Naso annulatus (assembly GCA_029783625.1). Lineage (NCBI taxonomy): Eukaryota > Metazoa > Chordata > Actinopteri > Acanthuriformes > Acanthuridae > Naso > Naso annulatus. The sequence goes on along the minus strand of JAPZDX010000001.1, from coordinate 12,287,301 downwards.
TTACTGAAGATATTTATCAAAAAATGTTATTGGGTTACGTACGATGCTGTCTCAGTATCGAGCTTTTTGGTGAAAAATATTGTGATTTTTACTCATTTTATCACCTTAGCGTCTTCCAGCCCTTAGAGTGCACGACAAGTCGTCAGTCACAACCAACATGATTAATAATAATTGATACTGACTGATTGAAACTTCACCATAGTGATAGGTTTTTCAGCTGTATCGCCCCGGCTTAGTCCAAAGCAGAGGATGTACTTCTTCTCCTCTGTTAGGCCATGTTTGACAGTTTGCAACGAATTAAAATAACATTTCTCCAATAAAATATCTGACCGGTATGACGACATTGACAAATAACCATTGCAACGACCTCTGTTGCAATAGCAGCGAGTGTTTCCCTAATACGGTGAGTGCAGGATGGAAACACGCACTTGAAATTCAAAAGGTCTTTAAACAGACTTGACAAATGTGTATGTACTGTATGCACATGTGTGTGTGTGTGTGAGTGTTGAAGATGACTTACAGAGACTGGAGAGAGTGAAGGTTCTTCAGGGCTGCACTGGGCACAGTCTTCAGCCCATTATTCTGGAGCATTCTGAAAGGCAAATGGCAAAATAATGATTTCATCTCATCTCACAACACTTTTTCTTGCATCATGAAATTGAAAACAAATACATATGTATCCACATATACATCCAAAAGTCAGCTTTGTTTTTGAGCCAACTGAAGGCCTCATCTGTGTTTTGTTGTTAATGTGGATCAGCCCTTGTCATGGTTATTGCCTTTGGAAGACACAGTGGCCTCATGGAGCGCTCTTGAATTTTCTTGTCTCGGTGTTTGCAGAGGGAAACAAAAACGCCTGCATGAGGAGCATGTAAAATTGTGCATACCAAAATAGTTACAGTGTTTGTGAAAACTGACCCAAATCTGATGTGAATGGGGTCTGTTTGGGCTGCTTGTAGTCAAAATACTTCAATTTGTTTTCACTTGTGTAGTTACGAGTAACAATGTGAATAAATCACGTGATATGACAGTGTTTGTGTTTTCAGTACTGTAACCAAGACCTCACCTGTAGATCAACAGGACTTTGAACTTTTGGCCCAGTGCATAATCAACACAGCAGTGCTTTGTGTGGCACTCAATGAGCGCGAGCTTGTGCAAGCACACGATGGTGCACTGCCCGATGTGAATTATGCAGAGCAAATGCAGCATTTGCTTGGGTTCATCACAGCCACAATTCGGTGGGTTTACAGTTGGAAAAGCTCATTTTACCCAATCTGAGTAGATACAAAATCTATGACTATATTTAGGGTGGCAAACTGGAAGTGTTACCATAAACTGCAGCATTACTGTAATTCTCTCCCTCAGTTTGTGAAAAAAAAAACTTCACACTGACATAGCTGTAGGTGTGTGTTGACAGTGGTGGCAGTGGTAACGGTAGGGAGGGTGTGTGCTTACAGGACTTTGAGCTGATGGAGTCCAGACAGGGCGTCGGGGTGGATGAATGACAGGTCATTTCCCGCCAGTCGTCTGTGGTGAAAGAAAGAGTCACACTTGCATTTTAGAAATTTCTCAAATGTTCCAAAGTTATGAGAGCCTTTCTGCAAAAGAAGAAAATGCCGCAACAAAACCACCAAGTATATTTTTATTAATGAATAAAGCAACACATAGTGTTGTGAACGTCTTCACACCCAGCCCCTCGGTAGATTAGGTTCCAGCTCTGAAGCTGAACATGGGCCCTGGGGTGTCAAAGACATGAGTCTGTGCCATGACCTGTTGTCACTTCGTCTGTCACCCACTAGAGATTAGACCTGTTCCTGGATATCCCCTCCTTGGATCCTTTTCTGGGCCTCCTAACCATCACAACTCAGTGTTCCCTTTAGAGAGAGTGAAAAAGTAATTCACCCCTCGGGGGCTGGTACAAGCTGTATTGCCTTGGAACATTTATCACTGGGCAGCTGTCTCAGTCCCTGCATGAATTACTTGAGGCCGAGGGGACACCTCCCTTTCCTGTTAGGAACAGGAAGTGTAGAGAAAAAAATGGGTTTAAATAAGCATGGGACAGGCTGACTGGGACACATAGCCCAAGTATATTATCTGGCCTGAGAGATTAGCAACAGATTTATCACTGCAACGTGAGTCAGGCCAGGCTGAATTCCCTGCAACAAGAGCAGCTGAGTGTGAGCCTGAGTGAGAAGGCTGCCTGTGTCAGATGACAACCTACTCGCCATGTAGACTCAAAACTGGTCATCCGTTTGTGTACCGTATATACCAAAGCATTTTTGAAACAAAACTATGAGTTCACAGGTATGAACAGGGTCCAAAATTAACACCCGCCAATGGCCAAATGCAGGTAAATTTTGGGTTTGGCGGAAAAATAGATTGGGGGTCAACCACCAGCTGGCCGGTAAAAAAAGTTGTAATCCCCGGTACACCAGCTTTCTACATTAAAAAAACACTCACTATCTGCAGTGCATACTGTTAAGTTACTGCTAAAACGAAGTGAACATTTCCTACAGCTGTAGCTTCATATTAAAAGCATTTAAATGGCAAAATGTGAGTTGACTTTTATTTTCAAGTAACAGTTAGGCTAGTCAAAGGAAATTCAGTCATTTTCAGCATTTGTTGACAGTGGATCAATTTCTACTATGTCCAAGAGTATTTTCATACCATCTGTGACAGTAATGGAACAAGAACAGAGCTGTTAGATAAGAGCTACAGCCTACAGGTGAGCTAACAAACTCATTCATTCAATCAAGTTATCAAGTTCTCCATTAGCATCCGAAATATTGTAAAGTATCTTCCAGCTGGTCAACTCTCCTTACTCTCATCTTACTATAGGGGACATGTCTGTCCATTTGACAGTGTGGTGCCGGTGGGCAAGTAATGTAAACAGTGTTTGACCAACTACTATGTAACACAGGGAACACCGACTACCGCAGCAAGCCTAAACATCAGTTCAACATTCATAACATAGGTCTATACTGGCATAGCTTTATGATGTAAATAACATTAGATGTGACGTGATATTTTCTGACAATACACACATTGTGTGTAAAAACTGCTTTTTTATGCTTAAAATTACATTATTTCCGTGCTACTCTTTTGCTTCCTGACCGTAGTAAAACCCCCAATTCAGTGGTCTGTTAAATCAATCAATCGAACTTTATTTGCAGAGCACTTTTCATAGAAACAAAAAAGTAACATGAAGTGCTTCAGTCGAGTTTGCATGCTAAAAACATGACGGGTTTTTTTGTTTGTTTGTTTGTTTTAAAGTTAAATGATGCACGATGCAGTTGTTGGCCAGTAAAAAATATTTTGGGCCGGTAAATTTTCCAAGGTTACCTGAGCCAAAAAGTTAATTTTAGACCCTGGGTATGAATAGCTGTGAGTCCCTGAGAGCTAAAAATTCATAGTTGATGATAGCTTTTAACATGCACATAACAAAACCTAAGTGCAAACAGTAAAAATTCAACAAAAACACACATTTGGCTGAGGTGTACAAGTCTGTTTAAATGAAAGCGAAATGCCGCAAAATGAATTATAACTTACAGCATTTCACTAAAATGTTCACTGAAAAGAAAAAATGGCATGGAACATTTAATCACTCAAAGCAACGAGGAGGCTGTTACCATCATCACATTGATATATGAAACAAACATAAAAACCATAATCCATAATGTTTTCTCACAGTTTTTACCATTAGCGGTGTAACTGATGCTTTTCTAATCATGGCATCTTGTTCTTATTCTGCAATAGTTTGATGGCATTCAACAAAATAATTAATGCCAACAGCTTTTTATACGATGTTCCAACTCCTAAAATCATAAGCAAAGGTAGAGCCTGCTACATTTGGATGGAGCTACAGTAAACTCAGCCAATTGCTAATAAATTCCTACGGTATCCATGTACCTCCAATAATGACGTGACACCATCAACTGTCAAGGTGCCAAGAAACATGGTGTGACAAAAGACGGCAAGCCCAAAAATACACTCATTCAAATGCTTGAAGCAGTTTCGCTGCTGCTAAATTGAAAGCTTCCAATAACTCCACGGTGGAACATGTGAGTAAGATTTACGATACTGCATTTATGTGCATGTGAAAACCACCACATCTGACCAAATGCCACCATAAACAGTAGACAAACTGCTCTGAGACTATAAAATGTTGACTGAGTGTGGTCAACCAAAGCTGTCATACTGGGACATGAGTGCTCACCAGTTTTAATCATGATACAAAACAAGTTGTCACGCAAATGGTTGCCTACAAATTCGAAACAACACAAATCGTGTCTGTGGCAGTTGGGTCATTCCTGTTCATGTCTAGCAGAAAGTGAACAATATGTTTGATTTAACATGACTCATTGAGAGCTCGTGCAACGCTGAAGCTGTAGTCACAGACACAAGCTGCTGAGCACCGCATGCAAACATGGTTTGACAAATCATTCACATATCCTTCAGGTTCCACAACATAAAGAGCTTCTCCTTCCCTTGCATCTTTCAGCAAATTCAGCACGTCCCCCCCAGGCTTTAACGAGGACGGAAGAATGTGCCAGATCGCATAGAGAAAAGGCTAAATCCTCACCTTGTGCAACACCACTCCCACAAGTCTACCTTTGTCAACAGCAAACTCACACAGAGTCCTGCAGTGCACTCTGACAGCAGCAAAAGGGTTACAAACATGATTTGCTAAGTTAACCACCAAAAAAAAAAATTTTTTTTGCGGTAACCATTCATGCAAAACCCAAACAAGCACCCCTCCCCCACAACATGCTTCCACATGTACGACACACACCTTTCTGTACCACTGTTGGTATCAGCAGCTGTGATGATAAGCCTGTGATTTCATTTCATTTGCTCATGCTCCCAATGAATATGTCCACATCAAACGTTTCGGCAATCATGGAATCACAATCGAGTTGTGAAACAGGAGGAGCTATTTCAGGTGTGTGTTGTTCTAGAAGTAAAAGTCACATTTTTTTTCCCCACAGGCGATGCTGTGTGGGTTACAGTTGGAGCTCTTCTAAGGCCTGGATCGGTATGAAACACTCTTATCAGTACACAAGATTGACAACAGTGTTACAAGTGAAGACATCCAGTTCTTTGATGTGAAAAATCTGACGTACAAGCCAGTTTACCTAAAAACTTTCGGTTAGAAGTTGACTATGCCTCCCAAGGTAGAAGAGTATTGCGATATAATGTGATTTTCACCTTTTTAACTGCAAATAACTTTCCTTACATAAAACTTTGTCAACACCATCTGTTTCATCTGTCTGTGCATCTCACTTGACTAATTTTTCATTGCATTTTTTTATTATATCACTAGTCAGTGAGCGCTCAGCAACATCTGGTGGAAAAGTCAATTGAATTTTTTTTTTTTTTTTAACTCAGGAGGTTGAGTTTGTATTTGCAATTTTTATTCAGAATTTACACAATAAAGTAACATTTGGTGTCTATGAATTGCGACAATATTGTCACGCAAATATTGGGACTTTACACTGTATGTATTTTTCCCCCTACCCCTGTCACCTAGCTTAAAATTCTGTTACATGCAGTGCTAACAACGGCAAAAGCTAACAACGATGCTGCTGAGGTGACTTAGGTTTCAGTCCGTAGTTTAAGTTTATTTTATTTTGGGTTCTGGGTCTATTTTGTGCAGCTGCAGCCCTCTAAAAGATCTAAATAATGTCCCTGTCTGGATTTTCAATGGTGACCAAGGCTCTTAGGTATTCTTGTGTTTGGAGTCGTCCACCATTCCAAACTAACAGGCATAACATGCTTTTTCTTTTTATTTCTAAACTAAACAATGGTAAGTAACATTTGAACATTTTTATTAAAGGAAATTTTGAAACAGAAGTACAAAGTGGGGAAAAACGCTCACAGAACCAATGAGTCCTCCCGCTTCATCAGGCAACATTGGCAAGTTGTTTTTTGTTTTTTTAATAATAAAATTGATTCATTTCATATATATTTTGAATGTATTGTTTGTTGCCTTCTTTGTGTAAATATAGTTGTAATGGTAATCCATGAGTTGTTTTTGGGTCCGAGAAAGAAACTACATTTCTCATTTGGGTCTCAAGCTGAAAACATTTTGGAACACCTGCTCTATAATAACCATCATTATTGACATTACAGTCATTATGCTGTTGAGAGTGACTGAAACCGACCAACAGGTCCACAGTTCAGACCGTAAGAATAATTACATACTCACTACAAAAGGAAACACTAGAAATGATCAAACTATAATTAATTAGGACAAACTTACAGATAAACCTGAAAACTGATGTGATGCACGC
>JAPZDX010000001.1:12200575-12215267 GCA_029783625.1 Naso annulatus | reverse complement strand
TGGGGTAACATTCAAGCTCTGCACTGTTTTCAGCGTAAATATGCGTAAAGGCAGTATTCATGACAGGTTTTTTTGTTTGTTTGTTGCTTTTTACAAAAGGAAGATTTCTACGATTAAGAAACGGCATATTTGTAAGGCATTTGTGCCTCAGGGAAAACAGTTTATTGCCTCGCACAAAGCAGTGTGTCTCAACATGAATCACAACAAAAAAAACGTTACTCAGAAATTCAGGTATATATAAATGTGTTCTGCACCAGTAAAATTGTGAATTGCCTTTTACACTGAATGATATTTATTTTGTGTGGTTAATGATATGAAGGGCAAAGTCATCTGCATATAAACATCACAAAGCTGTCTATCAAGACTCTGCTGCTTGCACCTAAAATGGGCCAATAAAAGAAAACATGAAATGGCAAAGATTGGTTTGCAAATCTTTGGTGGAGCACTACCATTTAATGGAAACTGATACATGTGTCCAAGATGTCTAACGACTGAATTGATGGGACTACATATAGTAGTTTTATAAATGCATTTTCCCTAGTATCATTAAAAACCGCTGTGCTGTGGGTGTTTGGAGGCTTTAAAGCCGGTATATCAGGTGATTAGGAGTGTAATGATACATCGATGTAGCGATTCATCGATTTACATTCCTACGATCAAACTACATTGGTAAGTAAAGGGTAAATCTTCCTTATAGTGTGACTTGTGTCAATCTAAAATAATTTTTCAAAGCAAAAATCGATTGTATCGATGCAAAGAATTAATGCCTTGTATTAAGCACATCAAACGTTGTTAACTTGATGTATTTTAAGCAGTTATAATGGTAAATAGTTGTTAAGGTTACTCTAGTTCATTTTCCAGCGTTCTAGGCATGTGTATTGCGTCAGCAGTGTTGCTTCAGAAAATGGCGTATCATGGCAGGGAAGCACCAGGATAACGAGAGATTTTCAGTCATCGTTTGCCGTCCATGCAGCTTGAGTAGAGGCCTGGCAAGTGTTTGTGTAGTTCAGTGTATCGAGTTTTTCCAGTGTTTTACCACCTCTACCTGTATAGAAAATGGCATTTTCTTTTCATCTATTTTTGGCAAAAAAAAAAGTCACTATATCAATTCCTAGCCATCGAATCATTTCGTTTCGCTCTAAATGAGTCCATATCATTCCTGTAGTGTATCGCTAACCATATATCATAATACGCATCATATTCTAAGTATCGTTATACCCTTACAAGTGATGCAGTAAAAATGTACAGTAAATAATTGAACTCAAAACTTTATTGGCTATTTTATCAAGTCAACATGAATAAAGAACACTCATTCAACACATGAATTCAGGTGTTGGAAAGATGTTGAGGAGTGAGCATAAGTAAATTATGCACACTTTAAGCTCCTGATGCAATTCATTATTAACAACACTGATGAAGAGCAATGTGCTCGAAACATCACAGATGCCATGGTGTTAATAAATGAATTGCATCGAGAGCTTTGAGTGCGCATAATTTACTTTCCAATCATTAATTAAATGGCCTAACCTTTTGTGCGTAAATGACGCAGTGTCACACTCCATGGCCTTGCATGGCTGGTGAGATTGCTAAAGAAGATGTGTTGGTGAAAAGGCTTTTGAATTGTCACCGCTTGATGTGTAATTTAATTGCAATATATTTGTTTTAAACTGCAACTATGCCATGATGGCCATGCTGAGGGGGACTTCATCGCCATTGTGAGCAAAATTACCAAAATGTGTCCCCTTGGTATCCCAGGGTAAAAAGACAGACGAGATACAAGCTTGGATTTGATTTGTGGCCAAACAACTGCAACTAAAAGTGTATCAAAATTAAAAACTGGCTCATGCTAGGTGGTGGTGATAAGGTTCTCCCATTGGGTCATCCAACCTATTAAAAATTAAGATATTGCCTACAACAAACAAGGTACCTTTTGGTGTCTGCAAGAGACTCAACGGACTTTCAATAAGCTCTCAAAATGTTAACTAAAGTAGTTTTGGAGCCTAAATGTAACCCACAGGGACATTTACACATCTGCGTCTTACTCACAAGAAAGCTCCTCCAAGGAACTTTCATTTTGTATTGATTATAGCAGCGCATGTGGACAAAAGTGGCACTGCTTACTGTGGTAAAGATCTTGACTAGCATGAGCATTAGTTTTGTAAGAGAGTGTGGGAAACATGCACCTTATTTGCACAATACTAGTTCAGCTATCAACACAAAATATTCAAGTTACCTGTAGGAAAATATCCTCCTGGTTTTAATCATGAAAGAAAACAGCGGCTCGATCATATTTCTAAACAACAATTTATCTTTTTGGTCTGTGTGCTGTATTTCGTAGTGCATTGTAAAAGACAGGATGGTAATCTCCAGTATACTCGCCGATGGTCTCATTTGCCAACGTAGGTAAGATGTGAGGCACCAGTATTAAATTCAGACTGCTTCATAACTGCTTCATTAAAAATTTCTCCTGGGGACTTTGACTGTATAAAACATGTCCATTAATACATACACAAACATGTGTATAACCTCCAAATCATTCAATTGTGTGACTTGCCAAAAGCTATTATAAAGGCTCAATGAATCAAATTTAGACACGCCTATTTAAATATATCAAGCAGTGAGAAAAATCTAAGACTGCATTTTAATATGACTGACAATACATTGCAAGCAACACAAAGTTGTTTATGGGTCTCTAAAGCCGCCAGCTAACGCTAAGCTAACATCTCATTGATGTGTCCTGCGTGTGACTGATATGAATAGTGCAATGAGCTGTTCTCATCTGTTGCTGCCCAGAAGCTATAGCCCCGAGCAACCCTCCCTACCCAGCCTTGCTGCTGAGGAGAAAGTGAGGGTGGGGGTGAGGGGGGGTGGAGTGCTAACCAATACAACGCTGGCCTCTGTGTAAAGCACTGGAAGACAAACACCCACAGGTCTATTCCTAGTGCCACGCAACCATCCAAGGGAGTCCAAAAGTGCGTCACCTGTCAAGAATGAGCCTGTAAACCCCAAATGACACTTGCTAGTCTGACACATCCTCTCACATCCACACATTGTTGCTTGTTGCCAAGCACAGACCCGCAGAGACCAGAGGCCAGATGCATAAACAATACATATGCACAAAACCATGAATATGTCATTTCTCCCACATAAGCTGGTATTTATAAAAGAGGAATGTGCAGTGAGAACATGCCCACCTCACGCATACTTCAGGCACGCACACAGTTTTCACGAGATGGCTGCAGGTGATGTGATAAAGAAGAGATAAAAGTGTAACTTCACACCCCAAATTCTGCCAAGATCCCTTGCTACCAGCATATTGAAACATGGAGAATGGGACTGCACAGGACAAACATGTAGGGGGTGTGGCCTTGTGGCTACAGAGGGTGTGACTGCAAGGTTAGGAGACACCGTTAGTGTGACAGACTGACCACCACTCAAAGTAGCAGGAAGAGTCATGCAGATGTAGTTATAACTAAGGCCTGACCAATATATCGGTTTGCCGATGTTATTGGCCGATATTAGCCAATTGCAGATGTATCAGTATCAGCCTATATGTTCTAAGATAAGTGCCGATATTAAAACTGTTTTTTAAGGCTGGAAAATATACCAGTGGACTAGTGATTTAAAATGGTGTAATCATGTAGTTTGTCCAGCAGAGGGCGGTCCATTATTTAATTGGTATCAAGTGAAGTGTTTACTGTTCAGTGCACTGATGTTCAGAATAAAGTTTGTTAGATATCCCGCCTCCATTACATATCTTTGTCACATGTATTTGATAACCACATTCAAAATGTTATATATAGAAAAATCGGCTGATAAATCGAATATCATAATTTTCTTACTCTCTAATATTGGTATTGACGTAGGCCCCGAAAATCCAATATCGGGATTCTGGCGGCCAATGTTGTAGGACATCAGATGGAAAACCAGAGAACATTTTTTTCATAATATATGATCCCGTTTTTCAAAAACTGCTGTTTTGTGCGACATATTAACATGCATCGTGTTAAGTTTTGTTTTTCAAAGTTACACATTGCTGCTTTAAATTTCATGATGAAAAGAATGCGTACATAGTTTTAGTTGTGAATCTACACAGAGTTACATCAACTGACCCAGTGTCAGAAACAGACACGCTAACGCTGCTTCTATATGTTGACGGTTTGAGCAAATTTACTCAACACAGCAAGTCTCAGGCTATGTGTTTTTACAGAGAGCTGCAGCTGGATTAGGATGCCACAGGTCCCACTGGACACAACACAAATGTTACAGGGACAGGATGTGTTCACTCTAAAGCAAGCGCAGGTTGGCATTCTGCATCATAATCACAGGATGGAGTTTTATACACAGCATAAAAATAAGAGAGGCCATTTCTTTCTTGAATGAATCATCATCCAGTGAACTGAACTGAGTGTGATTAATATACTGTTTATAAATTGTGTCTAAATGCTTTGATTAATGCAGCTCTTAAGTCTGACAAACATACCACAGAAAACTGGATGAGAAAATACCAAAAGAGTGAGGAAAGAAAAGGATCAGGTGCAGAATTCAGTTCTTTTAAGGGTGCTAATGAACTGCATTAGTACTACAAAGTACCAGTTCACATTAAATCAATCTGTGCTAAATTTTAGTACCTTCTGAAAAAGCCCCAAAGTCCACAAAGGGACGAACCGGCTGTGGATTGTCAGGTCAGCCAAACATTACAAGTTTGTTTTTGCGTTTCCAACTTCGTTATATTTTATAAGCATGACCACATTCGCTCCATTGCTTTTAAGTCAATACTAGGAACTTTTAAAGCACCGTGAAGCACTTCTAATTGTTTCCGCTGACTGAGTGGACCGGGCAAAGGCATTGTAAAAGACGTAAAGGATAATGTCAAGCAAGTCATTTCTTTTGAAAAGAACTGATGAAATAATGCTGGTCCTCGATGCAAAGCGGAGGGGTCTTGCATAAGCCTGAGGGGGTTCTTTTTGCAATAATGACCGACTCACTTGACATTATCACACTTATTACATGGCTTTTTACTAAATAAATCAATAATATGACACAAACACCATTTCCTGCTTTGGAACAACAGCAAAGCCATGTATAATCACCAGTCTTGTCACTGATGATCTCATTTGCAGATGTAGGTAAGATGTGAGGCATCAGTATTAAATTTAGACTGCTTCAGGACAAGACAGAAATTCTTCATAGAGACTTTAAGTGGAGAAAGGACAGCGTTAACATCACCATCCAGCGAGAGGGTCCTATAGAGTGGCTAAGTCATGCCCCTTCCGCTGGACCCCATGGGACCTTATTTCGGAAAAACTTTGAATGGTAGTCAATGGAGAGAGACGACTTGTTTTTTGATCCCGGTTTAATTGTGCCGTCAAACTCAAATATGATGTTTGTCAATTTAAATGACAATTTTACAAATCAAGAAAGTCACGGTTTTTCATACCACTGCTGAATTATAAGATTTTGAAAATACGTATTTAAAAAGATTACACATCCGATCATCGCGTAAGTGACGTCATCGAAACTTTCTGTAGAGAGGTCAAAGACAGATAACGATACATAAAAAAACTGATAGACTTATAATGATTTTCACCTCTTTTAATGCTTTTTTTCAGGTTGTGGAAGAACACAGTGAAATTTGTCAGGCTGACTGCCATGTTAGTGTTGGTGACGTATATTGGGCATGACGAAAGATAAGGTACACTGACCGGTTTTCCGTAAAGCTAAGGTTTTTCTACTGTCTTTACGTTAAACCGTGACTTTCTTGACTAATAAAATTATCATTGAAATTGACAAACATGATATTTGAGTTTGATGGCTCAACCGGGATCAAAAAATAAGTTGTCTCTCTCCATTGACTACCGTTCAAAATTTTTCTGAAATAAGGTCCTATGGGGTCCACCGGAAGGGGCGTGACTTAGCCACTCTATTTCACACAATCCGCCATACTGCACCGCCATGTACATTTAAAAACAAATACTTGCAATAGACAAGATCAGTATGACAGTAAGCAGTACCGCTTTTGTCCACACATCTGGCTGCAGTTAACATAAAATGGAAATTCCTTGGTAGGGCTTTTCAGAGGATTTTTAAAAATTAACCAGCACACTATTTGATGATAATTGGACCTTTTCTCTTCTCCTGTTCCCAAAGTAGCAACAGTAATGTGAAATAAACTGTGCTCCAGGCGACAAATGACTCGTAATATCTCACATAATGCCTCAATATCTGAGCAACCGTTTCCTTAACTGATGCTGATATGGCCTGAAACAGGGAACCTACATATTCACAACATTGAGAGTTGTTAAACTAGAAAATTTCCAACGAGACAGTACAGGTCACAGTTTGTGATGCACAGCGAGTTAACAAGGTCCTCTGTTTACATTGTGACAACAAAACCCACAAGCCAACAGGACTCACGCTGACAAGAAAACCATAATACAAGACTAGGAAGGTTTCCATTGAACACAGGAGTGAAGGTGTCCTGTGTTATAGAGTAATTTACACTCACACAAACTCTATCATTTTAACCCCAGGGTGACTGTTCAGCGTGTGACCTCAGCTTCACTGCCATTCTAGAGAGTGGTGCTTCTCTAAGAGCCAAATGGACGACTGCTGGGAATATTACAAGCTTGTACCCAGACAGGCAATTTTCCCTACGGTAGGATAATGGCAGTAAGTGGGGGGGCGGTAAGATTTAGTCATATACTGTACACCTACTTGGAGGGTGGTGATTTTATTCTGCTGTCACCATCCAATATATCGCCTCATTGGTGTTGATTACAGGCAGCTCCTGGTTTCTAGGTTTTTCCATCTCACCTCCTACAACCTGATTTGAAGGTAGTTGGGTTTTTTTTTTTCCTCCAGTGTAATTTTATCTTTTGAATTTTGTTACTTTGCCACCACAGGAAAAATGCCAGTTGCATTACTTGTAAAAAATTTGCAGAGCTGCTTAAAATTGGAACACATTTTGATGACACATTTCTAAGTGAATTTGAGAGAGCACAAAGGCAGACAAAGATCATCTTTACCAGGCAGCAATGTAGTGTCAAAAGACTGTAATTCCTCAACTGGCCACTTGAGGCAGGTATGAAAAATTAGTCAATCCCTCCAGACTCTCATCAAAATGCTTAACAGTAGAAATCAACACTTTTACAGCCAAGTATAAAAAACAGTTTTGGTCTCTGTATTTTCTTGGTAATGATGACTTTACAGAGGGTAAAAAATTTATATAACTCACTCATTCCAATTAAATTTATACTCTGAGTGACAGCTAGCAGCTAGGTGTCTGCTGAGTGTCACCTCAGTCAATCTGAGTCACCGAACTTGACTCTTCAGTTGTGTTTGTGGTGTTGGTGCCTTTTAATTTTTCAGTCAATATTGCACAAATAATATGGCTCGCTGTGAGAGTAATTGTTGTAGTTGTAGACCATCCAAGTCATCTGAACTCCACTTAATGTGCATTTTTGAAATATCAGAGTCAGGACTGTGAAGATGGCAACAAGAACCACGATGGCTCTTCAGGAAACTTCGGTTGACGTCACGAGGACTATGTCCATGATTTATACAGTCTAAGGTCTTTAACATGGTTTTAAACCTTTAGAATCATAATTTTATATATTGACTGCACTGAGAAAATAAATAAGATTAATTCAGTATAGGGGGTAATATTGGATCACACAGAAATCCTTTTTTAAAAAATCTTACTTCCCTGCTAATTTTTATTATGTTTTGGTAAACAGTAGATTTTTATTTTTTTTTTAAAGAAACTTTTTGTTTTTCCTTTTCAAAAAATATTTTTAATGATTTATCCTACATATTATGTCGCCATTAAATAAAAAAATGTGGCAAAAACTTGATGCACTGTGAAGAATAATATTGGAACAGAAAAAGGTGCAAAAAAGTGCAACAGAGACAGCCATTTACAGCTATTTTATTATCTAAGACGTGAGGACAAAATGAGATTATATTTCTTTTTCTTTAATATTTACGTTTACTTTCTCTTGTCCTATAAGGAGGCTGTGGCACTGGCAAATATTTGTTATATAGCTTGACAGAAATAATCAGGTGCAAAAAATATGACTGGCTGTTAAGGCGAGAAAGCCTGTGTTGTGTCTCCTTCAGCCTGAGACTCTCGAGTAAGTGAGCTGACATCAGGTCACCCTGTACACCACCTGACACAGCAAGTGGTACTCTGCTGATGGGTCAGACATAACGAAGAGGCTGCTGTCAGCTTAAGCTCCAGGAAACACTAAACACCTTTGATTTATTTTTGGCAGCTTAAAAGGTGGTGAATCTGGGTTACCTCTGAAGAGGGTAGCACGTGTAATTAATGTTTTAAATGTCATACTTTAATCCCTTGAACTAAGTTTCAATTTGAAAGTCAGCAAAACGTAGTCGTAGCCCCTGGCTGTGCACTTGCGCAATTATCCAACATGGCTGTCTCCTTTCACAGTTGGATTCTTTTCCCGTGAGACCTGCAGGCCCTGCGTCAATCACAAAAATTATTCAAAAAGCTTTGACCTCAGTGTTTTTCAGTGAGAAATCTTTTTATAGCAGGCGGAGCAGCAGAGATGGGCGGGCAGAGAGAGTAGGAGGGAGGGAATAAAGATGTGGATAGAATGAGCTTTTTTCTGTGGCTGTCTCAGTCTGTTCTCCAACACTGTGAAACTCATACATTCTTCAGTCTGTCAGAGGGGGAGCCACAGGCTGACGCATGTCTCTCTCCTCACACAGAGAGTTAATGGTCACAGAGCTTGGCTCTCTGCTCTCCGTCACAAATGGGGAAATAACAAAAAAGCTGCAGTCGAGGAAGATGAATATCCAGAGACGCTGCTTGGTCGTTCTTTTTGTTGAGTTATGGCTTCACGCTCAAGCATACAGCGCATTTTTCTTCTCTTTTGTCATTTGTCAAATGTTTTGTCTTGTCTTTGCATCTGCTTCAAATTTTTCTGTGTTGTTAGTCTTACATGCTGCTGCAGAATTTAAGTCTACAAGCAAATTCTTTTTGAAAACCCAGCAGTTACAGAATATTTATGATATGCATTAATATAAATGAATTCAAAACATAAAAATCACGCGAGTACTTGGCCTCATACTGTAACTCATGTTTCTCAATCTTTTAGTCAGATTCTCTGGTATTGTCTTCTAGTATCTTGTTTAGATATTCAGTTTACAATGATTTATGATTATTATTTTAAAATGCAGCAAATCCTGTCATATAAGAAGCTGGTAACAGTGTGTCGGGCAGTTTTTTTTTTTTTTAACCATTACTGTTGCAGAGAGAAAGAGTGAGGTAAATTTGCTCTTTTTGGTCTTCTAATGTAGAAATATTTGCTGATTAATATTCTTTTAATTGATTAGTCTTTTACACTTGGAACAGAATGGGTTTTTTGGGGAAAATAACGATGCCTGGATAAATGCTCCAACATATTTGTGTGTACCTGCAAAATGTTTACCATCAATCTTGTCACTATATTCAGATTTCCCTTTTTTTTGTTCCTGCAAGTCAAATTTTCTAAAAGCAAACATTGTCCACAAACAGCTGAAAAAGATGCTCAGTACAGACCAACACACTTAATGACCTCTTACATGAAGAAAATTAATGAGGACGAGATGTTAAGACTTTAATTAATTCTATCGAGTGAATACATTCACATTCCCAAGAAGCTGGTTTTAGTTTCATTTTCTCCACAGCATGTTTACAGTTGTAGGAGCAGCTCAGATGACCGTCTCCTGTTTCCATAGAATGAAAAGACTGCAAATGTTTTTCCAAAGATTTCAAGCCAAGATGAAAATCCTACTCTGAAAGACAAATTTCATCACAAAGCCAGCTATTTTTCCTTAAAAAAAGGACTTGACTGACAAACCATTACTTGAAGATATAGTTGCTGTTCAGTTTATTTGTTTCAACATAGACCAGATGTGGCCAACCAGTCAGACAAAGAAGGTCGTTGCACAAGCACACAGATACAAAACACCAGATTCCAGCAAGATTCAATGCTAACACCTCTTTTTTCATTGGTATGTTTTTCTCACCTTGTATTTCGCTACTTTTAACTCAGGGTAACCTGTGGAATTTCTATTCTGTTGTGGCCACACATCTTTTATGAAGCACATGGGCGGCTGTGACTCTGGAGGTAGATGGGTTCGAGTTATCAGAAGGTCGATGCTTCGATCGCATGTCTGCGTGTCGATGTGCGTGGACACTTTGTATAGAAACAACCTGCTATAGGTGAATGTGTGTGTGAATGGGTGAATGCCAGTTGTGTTGTAAAGTTCTTTGGGTGGTTGAAAAACTAGAAAACTATTCATCATTTACACGGGTGAGTACTCACTCGTCAATGATTTGAATTTACAAGATAGACAAGACTTATTAAACTCAATACCTAAATACAAAGATTAGAACAGAACTTTACTTGAGTTTCACTCTTTAATCAATTCCAGCAGCTTAAGTTCCTTGCAACTGTTATAAAAGCCCCTCTGAGGAACTTTCATTTTGTGTTGATTGTAGCAACATTTGTGGACAAAAGCGGTACTGCTTACTGTCTAGCATGAGCTTCTGTTTTAGAAGAAAGTGAAAGAAATTCGCCACTTATTTGCACTATACCAGTCTGGACATAAACATAAAATGTTAAAATCATCTAAAGAAAAATATCCTCCTGCTTTCAATCATAGATGATAAAAAGGGAACAGCGGATTTATCGTGCTCGTAAACAACGAATTGTGTCCTCTGATCTCTGTGCACTGCCATGTTTCTATTGTAGCCCAGAACAGTCAAACCAGACCCTGGCTCTAGAGAATGCCTTTTGTGGTTTTTACAAGTTTCGCAACTACCATAAATTTTCCTACATGCTTAGAAGAGGATTGTTCACAGAGAGATATTTGAGTGGAAATTCTTTCTCACCCTGATTAACTTTCAGCATCGACTGGTTTTGATTTTTATACTGACATTTCCTGTAAGTGTGCTGGACATTAAAAACCTTTAAAATGTGATAGTAACATCCATAATATCAGACAAAAACTCTATTTATAAAGCAGTTAGAAAGACTGAATGATTGATTCCTCAACCAACCCCCTTGCGCTGAGGTACCACGCATGCGCCAGCAAGCTGGACTCAACAGTAATGTGCCACTGTTTTGTATTCTTTTGTTGAAATGAAACAATGCCAGCTGATAGTCAAAGAGTGGGTTGTGTATATGTGTCCCTGCATCATGTAAAGACATCCATCCTGTGCAGGTGAGATGATGCTCAGTGTGTCTGCCTGCAGCTTCACACGTGTGATTCAACCACAGTCGCTATTAGATATGCACCTGGCAGTCAATTTATGGATTGGTCAAAGTCTACAATAATAGCACCGTCTTACAGTATTATTTACTGTTATCTGAGGTTACTGTTCCCATGGTGACTGAGAATTTGCAGTCATAGATAATAATTTATAATCACTGACTGTGTTTATCAGGTTCTCTTGCATTGAGTGACAAACATCTTTGTTTTATATTTTAAGCAGTTTTATATTGTAGACAGAAAAAAAATAATCTGGAAGACATTTTTAGAGGGTGTATTTTGCTACATACATGCCATCATCCACTCTGACACAAGTTAAATCTGATATTGAGTCTGTCAATAACTCAAAGTATACTAATATATTGTATAAAACACCCTCGTTTCGACAGTGGCTCAGAAAATTCTAGCTTTAAGATTGATCATGTTTTGTTCTGTTTTGTTTTTTTGCCTGTACACGAGACATTATTAAGGTAAAAATCGAAAACATCTGAGCCACACATTCTGCATTTCTCTGTAACTGCAAGAAATAATCCGAAACATAATTGTAATAATTATTACATAATTATTACAGTGTAAATTACTGTAATAGTAAAATGACAATTAAAAATGCAATGAATTCAAAATTATGTATTTCTCTAAATTATCTTAATATTATTTGCAAGTTAAAGTGCTAGTCATATACAATAATGATGGTAAGCTCAGGAGGGAATTTGTAGGCACCATCTAATTTTGGAATTGGCAGAAGTCATAACAGAGTCAGAATGACAATATTTGCCTGTAAGACGTATTGGAGTTGAAGTACATAACAACAGAAAACGGAAATATTCATGTGAAATACAAGTATGTGAAGTTAGGTTAAAATTGGGTAAATGTGCATTCTTCAGTCAGCTGGGTCAGCTGCAGATACAGCATCAGGGGAAGGTTGATTATCTGGACCAAATTTTAGGCGTGCAGTTGGCAGCGGTGGCCAACAAAAAGGTTGTGCCGGGCATTTTGGCTGCTGCTTTCATTTTTAGCCACACCCTTCCTCCCCGCTGATAAAATGGATTTCCTGGGCTGCTCCAGCTTTGGCTGTTCCCTGGCCCTTCACAGTAGGTGGTACGTGTCCTGCCATGGATCAACCTGCTTAAGCTGCAGGCACCAATTTTGGTCCCTCAAACCCCCAATACAGGGGGGGAAGCATTTGTTGGTGAAGACTGACAATTGCACTACAATGGCCTACATCAACGGGCAAGGCAGAACTTGACGTTGACACAAATATTGGCCATGTAGTCCAAGACCATCACGCTATTTTGGGAGGCTTGGTCACAGGAGGCGAACCGTCCGCAGCATTGAAGAGGCGCTCCTCTCTCAAGGCTTCACAGCATCTTGAGCTTCTTCTCAGGGTCTTTAATCACTGTGACGACTCAGAACTGGTGAAAAGGTTGATGGGAGAGACAGCTATGTTACACCACCTGGTCAATATGCACCTGTTATTCCAGTGTTTATTGATGACCCAAGGTGCGAGCTGTGGGGGTGTCTATCTTCAGAATCGGCTGATGCTGCATCGTGTGACATCACTTCAGGCAGTTTGTCAGACAGCGCTCTCTGGAGCAGTGGAAGGCTTTAATACAACTTCTGACATATTTCTTGTCGCCGTCCAACACCTGTTGCTAGACACTGATGTGCAAACTCCCCTTAGAGTTTTCCTTCCCCTCTTTTTATTATTACAGTACTTGTTCAATTGTACTTACAGTATGGATTTTGGAACTGGGAGTGACCCACACTCAGGGTTGGGAAGGTTACTTTGGAAATGTAATAGGTTACAGATTACTAGTTACCCTATTTAAAATTTAATAAGTTATTTAACTATTTCAATTACTTTATCTTAGTAATGTAACTTTTAACATTTGATTACTTTTCTAAATTTCTAACAAATGTTTTTAACTGTTAACCATTTTTAAAAGTTTAAACCAGGCAGTGGTAACTTTACAATAGTACTCAACACTGATTGGGCCACATGCCTGCAGATGTTTCCTCCGGTTTGACATGGAAACTTTCAACGTCAAAAGCATTTTAACAGCCGGTGAACATATTTTGCATTGCACTGTTATGTTTGAGCCCTGTCCTGATTTCTGGACAAAATGTTTTTTATATTTTCAGCACTGGAAAGTGTTTTTATCCATAGACATGGTGGCAGCTGTCAGACAGGTTGTTTTGAGCAGCTGTGGAGATGTGGATTGATTTAACTGGCAGATGTGGCGCACTGCAAAGTCAAACAAGAGAACCAATCAAAAGTATCAGAGTAGCATCAAACTTTACTAAAGAGATAAGAAGACGGAAAATAGAAAATACTCGGATGCAACCCCTGACACGTAATCATCAACATTTTCATAAGTAACTGTAATTTAATTACACATTTTTTCTCAGCAACTATAATGGATTATATTTACATTTATTTTGTATTGTATTGTGTGTAACAATGTTACATGTAACTAGTTACTCCCCAACACTGCCCACACATGACCTTCACCCCATGCAGTGCATTGTGAGCACTCAACCTGGTAAATAATAAAATCACCCTTAAAAAAAAAAAACTTTTTTCAGTAATGAGGCAATTATTTTATGAATTATTTCTCTGACATCTGATATTCTGATGTCAGTCTAATCTCATCAGTGTGTTGTGTTCACAGCACGTGAAAAGTATGGCATTTCTATAACCTGTAGATTCTAGTTTGTGTTTAGAGGATTGCATCACTGCACACAGATAACATGACAACATCGAGTCCAGCATGGCCGCATAACATTTTAAAATGTCATTTCTTTATTCTCTATGTATGAGGACTGTCACACATCAGCGTGAAATAAAGTCATGAATAATAACTTCTTACCCCTGATCTCCTGAAATATGCTCAACAGTATGATTTAGTGATGATCTTGTAGCAATAAAATAGAAACCAAGTATCCAAAAGATTAAACGTCGTGACATATCCCATCAACAAGGACAATGACTTGCATTGACTGACATCGGCTGATGTCAAGAGGGAGGGACATTCAAACTCCCCATAAAGCATCATTTCATATGAGATTAAAACAGTATATAAATTTAGACACGGATAAATGTTACTTGCGCCATTTAGTTTCCAAGGTAACGAGAAGGGTATATTTAGAGTGCACTAAACTGAGACTGAAGAAAAAAGTGTTAATAATCTTGATGGAGCAATTACAATTAGTCAAAGTCAAATAGTAAAGATCAAAACACCTCATCTGCTTACAGTTGAAGGTGAGAGAATGCTCACGAACAACCACCCAGCTCATTCAGCACCACTTCTGACACTTGCGTCATTCAGTACTGAGCCGCAGCACTGATTCACATTGTACAGGAGAGGTTTCACTTCAGCAACTCATCAAGGGACATTCAGGGGAAATA
>JAPZDX010000001.1:12147651-12175010 GCA_029783625.1 Naso annulatus | reverse complement strand
GCCAGCAGCACTCCAACCTATATTTTCCTGACCTTGACATTTATTTTCATGTCTGTGTGGTATTTTGGCGCCAAGCACCAAGAATACGGTGCACAAACATGAACCTTAACAGCAGGTAGGCTTACAGACGCCTATACAGTCTATGTGCCCAAGACGTATTTCTATGTATTTGTCAGTGTGCTTGCATTAGTTTGGCCATCGGTATGAAAAATAGATATTTACATACAACAAACAACAATGACCAAAAGAGTAATTGTTTTAATTCCCATCATAAAAACTATACAGCAAATTGGCTTTAAAAAGATTTTTTTAAATAGTAATGGGTTTAATTTCTTTCAAAGACAAACTTAGATTTTTAACCAAACACAGGGCTTGTTTGGTGCCTAAATTAAAGATCAGAGAAGATCAGAGAACTGCTTTAGAGGTGTTAAAAGTAAGTATTGATATTTTCATCTTGCATTGTACAGTGTGCACTTTGTATTATGTTCATAAATGTGTCAATGACTTCAGAATATTTTCGTATTTCCACATCACTGTTAGTATGTGTTAGAAGCATTTTTTTAAAAACTGTTTCACATTTTTTAATCAAATGAGAGTGAGTGGAAAAAATATCTGAATACCATTCTGCATACTTGCTGTTAGTCAGGTAGCTATAAACTCAGCTGTAAACATGGACAACTGAAAGCAGGAAACATCTCCTGTACAGGCATATTACCTCATTTACCCACTGCCACTGCTTTAAAACATAAAGGAATTAATTGCAGCCCTGCATTGACTACACAGTCGGAAACTGTTTAAATAAATGGCTGCATTATGCTTTCCTTATTCTTTTTCAAATTTTTGCTCTGTAATTTATTATGTCAACAAATGGTGGGAAACAGATGTAAAATGACACAAAAGGAAATGCCAGCTATTCCCCACAAAAACATTAAACATGTCGATCGATAGTGACGTTGAAGATGGGGTGTGTGCGTGCATGTGTGAGGGAAGAAGTGATCAATGGCGGTTCCCTCTCCTTTCCAGCGCACAGCAGCAGATGGGGAGGGGGTGTGGGCTAGTGGGATGAGTCACACGCATAATGAACTTGCCTGTTGTGCTATTCAATACAAAAAAAGGAAAACGAAAACAGAAACACAAAACAGCAAAGTAGGCTGGCTTTTATTAAAACAGTCGACACCAGCAAGCAGGAGATAAACTAATCGCTACTGGAGTGTGCAGCACTTGTCACAACAATCTTTTGTCACATCTTGAGGAAGCTGTGGCCCAAAGAAAAAAGGTAAAAATGCACTTATGTCACTATTTCAAATAACAGAACAGACTGCCGACTGAAGCTCAATATCATTTGCAGTGGTTGGTTGGAAAAATAAATACTGTGTTTATTTATTTACATTTGTATGTGAGCAGAGACACTATCCATGAGGTCTAATACAGGTTTCACCTCCTTCACTCTCTCTCACACCCACAACCCCCCCCACACACACACAAACAAACACACAAACGCACACACACACACACACACACATACATAGAAAAAAATAAACTAACCTAATGTTTGCAACCAAAAATGCAGAACTGAATGTTTAGCCTGCTGCTCTACCACCACATAGACAAAACAACTTCTTGAAAAGATTACGTGGTAACGGGTTTGGCATTTGCGATAATGATTGACACCCAACTTGAGAGTGAGTCATTCACATTGATATTTCACACAAAGGGGCGTCAACTCTCTCACCTAGACGAGGCCTTCCCAGAGAAAGCAGCAGACTGGCAGGGAGCCAGAACAAAACATGGGACATCACAGACTCTAAGTGCAGAGATGATGATACTTAAGATTTAACTAAGTACGGTAGTCTGTGCTTTGTACTCTGTTTAGGGTGTGTAATATCTGCCTTTCCCAGCAGAGGGAATAGGAGAGTTAGGAGTGGTCCAAGTGGTGCAGTCCGACAGTGAAGCTGCAAGGTGCTATAATGCAGGGCACTTCAGCAGTCACCCCTCAGCATTCTCAATGACAGCTTTTCTTCCCAAAAGGAAAACATAAACAGATTATAGATTCTCATTTGGCGTGTAAAATCAAAAACATGAGTAAGAGCATCTCTTTACAAAGAGAGATACTGAACATACTCGCACCAGGTGGGGAAAGTCTAATTTTTTTTGCATTAATGAGTGCTTGCAAACATAACACAGCTTCTGCAAGAGTAAACAATATCCATGTGGAAAAAAGGGGCCTCATCTCAAGTCTTCTTATGGTTGAATTCATTAGGAAAAGGGGAACAGGAACATGAGAGAAGGCTGAGTACTCACCTAAATCCTACTTGTGACTCCCCAGCCCAGGTCAGTTACAGTGGGGGAGCTAAAATGTCATTGAGGGGAGTTTTTACAGATCTTGTTACACTAACACACAGACCATTAGGGAGACAGATACACAGGTACAGGATCGCTTTTCTTGTCGCGTCCGTTGCCATGGCAAGAGTGGAGGTAACCGGTTTGCATTTCTTTCTCTGTCACACAAAGTTCATGGCGAAATACAAGTGTGCACAGTTTTTTGTAGCATAGGAGCATGGTATGAACAGATGAAGGTTGAAGATGTGATCATGGGTGTGATGCTGGTTTTATTGACTGCAGAGAGAAGCGAAGTGTCTGCACACCTGGTCACCACCTTGGTGCACTTGACTCTGGTGCACTTGACTCTCGGTGCTCAAACTTTGTCAATCTTACAATAAAATTACTGTTTAACAACACGGTTACACTCAGACGACCTTCTTCCAGCATCAGGAAGATCCGTTTCTCTAAAACTTTCCTCCACATTAAACTTAGGGCGTAAATAAGTATTTTCTGACTGTTTATTTTAAAACTAATGTGATAGGTGTGTACACTGGTCTTGCAGGTAGGAGACCGCCGTGGGGGTGGGGCGCACAAAGCAGATGGCCAGTGAGAGCAGACAAATTCAAAAGGCATGAAAGCTTCCCGCAATTACTCTGTCAAGAGGTGATGTTGACGGTGATCAGTGATGTCTGAGATGCATGCAGCCTTTTGCCACACCTACCCAAATTTAAACTAAACATTCTCCCTGTTTGCCTGACAGTAAGACAGAGCGAGTGGTTGAATGCGTGAACAACCGATACAGGAGCACAAAAACGTTGACAAAACTCCTTGCCAGAGGGCTCCTTCCAAATGCCTCTCTGTATGTTAAGATAATCTCTCTTTTGTCGAAGGAATGCTTCGGAGTAACGACAAATACTTTTATCCCTCATCTATTCACTGCTGTTTGCACTCTTTTGGCACAAGTTTAAATAAAGGCCCTTGTGGAGGTATTTGAGCTAGTTAGGACAAGACAAGTCTACAATAGTAAAAACAGCATTTGCTCATTTGTCTCTAAAAACATCCATCTGAGGTTTGTAGGTCATTTCCAAACGAAAAGTGAGAATCAACAAATCTTGTCGGATCTTGTCTTGCTTTTTTCCCCTTAAGATTGCTTTGGGGCATTTCTTCTTTATTAATTATACAACAAAGGTTCAGGCCACAAAAACTCACTCTTAATACATGGTATGTGCCCTAACAGGTAAGCTTCCGGGAAAACCTCTAGCATCACTTTTTTGTCTTCCCTGATGTGTGAATGCTGTGTTTTGATGGTCAAAACTTCATAATGCGACTCTACTGTAGAGGAAGGAAAGCTGATTACTCCGTACTTCCTCTCCTGTAAGGTTGTTTGGTACCACAAATTTGTTTACGCACAACGTTTAAAAAATTTAAGATTAATGGGTCAGGGATAAGGTGTGAAGAAAGATATACTATCGGCCAGTCCTTCACTGCTACTGTTGCTATAACACTTTGAAAGAAAGTTAACTGTCATGAAGACTAATTAACAGATTATTACCATTAAATCCGGTGTTGATAACATGGCTATCCCACAGGATAAACTCACAGTTAGTGGATCTTATCATATTAACTTTAGGCGACATATAATTAAATGTGTGCTGGTGTTGAGCAAATACGAAAGCAAGTTAAAAAATCAAAACAGCTTGCAAGAAATCCCTCAATTGATTAGAAGTGGGGTTAACGTTTATGTAATTTTTTTTGCAATAAATTTGCTTTATGAGACTTTATATCACACCTGTAGATCACGGGACTGCCTTTAAAGGGGGTTTGACGAGGTGATTTGCTTAAATGATACTGAATCTGATTTGAGTCTGCCTAAGATTAATATATTCTATGTATTTCCCATGTTTATTAATCTCAGTATAGCTGAATATTAGTGTCAGTCACAGCACTATTCCTGTTCATGATTTTTTAAACAAGCAGACCTGGTCACTCTGTTTGTTTAGCTGGAAATGCTCCCACATCTGCCAACATGTATGCACAGGCATAACAAAGCTGACAAAAAGTAGCGATTCTAAGAATCAAACAAAATCTAATAAAGGCGTGGTGCTACAAACACGGCCACAACGTAAATCCTACTCAATCTACTAACACGCTCACACACATTTCTGAGAGGGTCACACTTAACTAGAGTTGCAAGTAATGATTCATTTAACGATTCACATTCCCAAGAAGTTACCAGACCCAAAGGAATGCCCTCTGTCCTGCCAATTAAAAAAAGCATTCAGCTTAAAATTAAATGTCACAGTAAGAAAATTCCCTTTTGAGACCACTGGGATTATTCAATAGCAGCAGCTTCATCTACTTGATTTTTGACTACTCAGCACCAGTTTTCATCCAATTAATCACAAATCACTGCTGACATGATTACGTAAAGGATGCAACAGACAGCTGCAACTGCAAGTCAAGCACCTTCCCTTGAGGAAGATGTGACTGGGAAAAAGTGAGTGGCTGAGGAGCCGTAGACTAACAGGGACTGGTAGTAAATGTGTATCGACTGCAAAGCTACATTCACAGTCAGAGACACTGTGTATACACTGCAAAAATATGGCACAGTTCAGCTTTCGATGTCAGCTGTGGACAATGAAAGTAACGATCACAGATTAACACCCAATATAAAAGTTTTGATGCATGCGACTTGCCGGCTTGTGAGAAAATATCTGAACTTTGAACTTCCTTCACGAGTTTTCTTCCTTTGGAAAATTAATGGCGTCACACATACACAGCAGGCATTCGTGGGTCTTCTATTTAGCCAATGTTTTGTCTTTTTTCTAGAGACATCCCTTTTTTGGATTGGCTGCAACAGGACTTGGTCTATTGGTCTACAGATGTGTGTGTTCCAAGTGAAGCGCAAGGCAGAGGACATAGCGGAAAACTATCTAAACAATTTCAGGAAGCTGGCTAGTCTGTTTGCCACAGTGACTCCCAACACCATATATAGCAAATTTCAGGCACAATCTGGCCTGTTATGAAACACATAGGCATGGTTAAGTGTCTTTATGTTCCTCTTGATGTCACCTTGCTTGAAGCTCATGAAATATTCATAAAGGTTCAGAAAGTCATGGACATAAAGCAGCGCACTGACTTTATTTGTGGGGAAAGAAGTTAATCAAAATTGTTGAAAAAAAAAAAAGCATATTTGACAAAATAAAATACTGTTTAGTGCTACATAAGCTCTGAAGTACACGGAACATGTCAGAAGCTAAAACCACATTAGTTCTTACATGGTTATATAAAAAAAGCACCACATTGATATATACTCCAATAGTAAATATTTACATGTTGGAGGTCAAACAGGATAATAAATCATGTCAACCATAACATACAATCCAATATTCCAATATATAAAAATAGGGAGGCAGAGTTAAAGCGTGGAGACATGTCTAAAGTGTATCATCTTGCTAATAAAAAGGCCCCCTACCTCAGGTTAAAGGTTGTGTTAGGGTGGAGGAGAGTGAAGCTCAGGACCTGAATGAGAGGGAACAACACAGAGCTGTGCCTGTATGAGAGGACGAACCAAGAGCAGGCTAACCTTTTTGTTTCAAAGTGTAAAAATCCCCCTAAGTAGCAGCTGTTTAGACAAGTTATGGCAACCCCACGGTTATGCAAGCTAATCCTTAGTTTGCCAATATTGTAGATTGCAGAAACAGAAAATCCCTGTTCAATATAATAATGTGAGACTCCAGAAAAAATGAAAATCCATAGTTGATAAAATTTCAAGACAGAAAAACTTTAACTGGATGATTCTCCCAGCTCACTACTTCTCAGGCAGCACTGTCATACAAATCCACTGGCCAGCTCGCAGCTTGACTTGACGTACAAACACAACATCTCACTATTTATGTCTTGATATTTTATGTGTCAGCGGTATGAATGCAACGTGATTGTGTGAATGATTTATGGCAGAAGAAGAAGTAGGAGATGAAAGCCCCGATGATCTGGCGGCTTGTCCAGGGGGGTAACCCGTCCTCATCCAACATCAGCTGGGATTGCCTCCAGTGTAAGCAGTTACAGATAATGAAAGGTATTCAAGCAAGGCCACCTCTTACAGCGAGAAACCTACAACTAATTTGAGCAGTCTGGAAATTAAACTTGTAGTTGCCACGTAGACGTGCACACTTTTGCACACAGCTGTTTTTGAATGAGATGATTTTAAACATTTAGGGGTCTCCTTGATGACCATCAAACGATGGTAAACTGAAAACCTTCCCAATCTAAAAATCACATAATGATTAGTCCTGGTATAGGTTTATGACTATCGACTGATCCTTCCTCTTTCGGCTCAGGTGGATTATTTTTTAACATTTTGTGCATGCTGTAAGTGTGCCATGATCGCTGTCCAAGGTGCTGATCCTGGCACAGCCAGAGATGTGGGAGCTTTCAGAGACACTCAACACTGTCCCTCAGGTCAGGTAAACTGGTGACAAAAAAAAAAAAAAAAAAGTCAGCCTGTAGGCGTGAATGTATCACTTTGCATTGCTGAAAGACGGGGTCCGGTGGGAACGAGCACCACAACAGAAATACCACTCACTTAACTTTAGTGGGGTGGCAACAGAAATCTTCTAAACACATATCAACAAAACTGAACACATGAATACCAACTCTGGCTGAAATGCACTAAAGGAAAGGTACGTTTCGTCAGGTTGTTGGTGAACTCAACCTTAAATTTTAATTTATGAACAATACAACAACACAAACTATTTTAAATTAGGGATGCACCGAATGTTTGGCTGGCCGAAAATAGCATAAACAGCCCTTTTGGTGTTTGGCCAAGTAAATTAAAAGAATGAATAATCTTTCCTGAACAAGGGCGTTCTTCATGACGTGATGAAACAGAAACCCACAGACATGTACACATGTATATATTTATTTTTTTTGTCTTTATCTATCACGGTGACTAGCGTGATATGGGAGGGCACGCCCTATTACCGTAAAATGCATAAAATGCAGCATGTTGAGCAGCTTGCTACACTAAGGCTAGTTGAACATGAGAAAGAGAAGGCAGCAGCAGCAGCAAAAAGGAAAGCTCCTCCTAACATTAGTTCCAGCATGCACATTCCATCTGTTGGAGCTTATGCTTTAAGCTAAAAAATGACGACACGAGACGTTTTTCATAAATTCTGACATCACTTGAGTGAGTGAAAAAGGGAATGTACATAACGTTAGCTTGTGACTGACTGAGAAATGCAACGGGCTGCTAACGACAGCCGGAGTACTGGAGTCTAGAGCAAACCGAAAACCAAAAACTTCTCTCTCCCTCTCTTTTCCGCTCAGAGCATCGCGGGTAATAAAGTCCACCAAGACCTAACAGTTAACTCAGAGCATCTAACCAACAATTCAGTGTTTTACTTTAACTAGTCAAAAGGCTGCAGACAGGCAGAGCAGTCGTAGGATATCAGAGGGAAAACCAGAGGACATTTCCTCCATAAAGTATGACCCAGTTTTACTACAATTTCTATTTTATGCGACGAATGAACGTGCATCGTTAAGTTTAGCCACGGTTTGTGATCAAAATTACATAGTGCTGCTTTAAAATGACATGAGTCAACTAGAGTCCTACATTATAGGACCCACTAGACTCAATAGCAGTTTCGACAAGCTCTAATGTTATTGATTTTCAGGTTTATAAAAAAAGGTGGAACCGGGTCCTTGATAGGACTGGGTTTCGATCCCCATCCCTGGTAAGAGCCAGTCTAATGGTAACTGAAAAATATGACCGCTATTCAGAGACAACAAACTCACTCTTCCACCATTAGACATTGGATTCTCGTTTTAAAGCTCCACGTACGGCTGTTGACATATAATGAAGCTTCTCGTGATATTGCAAAGTAATCTCCCTTCACTCTACTTACCTCAAGTCAAACATCCTCAATCCCCTCATATTTTCTTCCTTTTTTCATCTCCTTTATGCACTCTTTTTGTCTAACTACCACTCTCAGATAATTCATGCCAGCACTGCCTCTGTTCTATGGTTACATTTGTTATGTTTTTCAATAAAACTCCGACTGCAGAGAGGAAACCCCCGGTCCCTGTCCTCCTCTACATAAAGCTCATAAAGCCCATGTCAAGCATCCGCCCACCTTTAGGAGTCCTGAGACTGGCTCTTACACCACGGTGGTGCTGAGGAGATCCCTGGAGGAGCAGGGATAGCAGGCACTTGTATCTTCCCTGAAACTATGAGCCAATAACTCAATATTTACTGTATGTGGGCAACCGAGGCAACGATTAGTCTCTCTACTGTTTCATGGGGTGATGCATTCTGAAAAAGAACTCTGAAAGGAATTACATTTGAAAAAAGATGATTTAATCTGACTTCTCAAGTCGCTATTTTGATTAAGTAATAGAGTTTGTTTTGTTTTTTTTTAAATTAAAACGCATCTAAACAGTTACATTAAAATGTATTCTGGAGCATCAGTAGGGGTGTTCATGTGTGTTTCAGTTAAACTCAGGACCACTAAATGACAAAAACATCCTGGATGCAGAGGATTATCAGCTGCACTGTGAGGTAATCACATTATCAAGCAGCAATCTGTGTGTCCGAATGATGTGAATGGAGTTTAAATTTACCTGGCATCTTCCAAACCTTTGCAAAAAAAAGTGATTTACAGGGGATAGTAAAGCGTTATGGGGATCTGATTTGGAGGCAATGAGTGACAGCTGGGAAAGAACTGATTGGACACTGAAAGAAATGGAAAGGGAGGGACCTCTACTGTGTGCATGAGTCATCACTCTCCACCCCCACCCCCCCAGCCAAACTGTCTGTTTTTGTCTTGCAGGTTGGAGATTTACTGAGCTACATTCTCTCTGCTGGAAAGATTCATTTTTTTTTGCATAAAACTAAACACAGACACAGAATTAACAAGCGAGTTGTTATGAGTAACATCATGAGTCAAGTTTGCAGGTGCATGACAACAAAATTTCCAATAAGTGTTAAAACATTTCTTCACAGTCAATACAAGATATCCAAAATATAAATGTATGTGTTTAAATATACCATGTCATGTTTTATATTCATGTTTTTTGTAACAGTGTTAGGTATCAGGGGAGTGCTGAATCTGCTAATGTAGTTGCACTAAGAAAGATTTTTGGCACGTTTCTAGAGGAGTCTGTCTGGCCAAAACTATAAGGATTAATACCTAAAAACTGACATCTATCTAATCCAAACAGATTCTTGTGTTTACGCAGCATAGTGGCTCCAGGATCACACAGACTACAGCCACACTTCTGTGCTGTTCAGCTGAGACAGTTGTTCCTGATAATCAAATTAATGCTTCCCACAGTTTAACAGGTTAGTTTGGGGTTGAAAATAGGGGCAAGAGGGTTGCAGTGTGTGAAATCCTCTTCATTACTTTGATTAGTCTAGTGAAATCACAATTGTCATAACTAAACTGGAATACAAATATCCAAGAGGACTTATTCTTTGAATTCTTTTGACTTTTGTTTTACAAACTCAAAGATATTATTTGCTCAGTTTTACACCAAATAAAGCTTTGGCAAAATTACTGCAGTCAGTGTCAGTTTGACGGCTGTTTGAAATTCACTTCAGGTGGAAAAACTTTCTGTGCACATCTCAGATCAGGGCTATTCAATTACAAATTCAATTGGGCCTGATTTTAAAACCAGGAAATTAAGCGTTACCAGGCATTTTCGGCTGCTGGTATGCAGCAGGTAATGACAAATTGTAAACCAACACAAATTAATGTAATGAAAAACAGGCTATGTTAGTCCTTGTTTCTCTTTCAAGTACTGCAGTGCACTCATTGCAAATCAAACACAGTGATTTGGCAATAAAATAAATATTTGTCAGTCCAGGGAGAGCTAGATCAACAGTTTTCATTCATCAGTTTTACATTTGAGGGTTGAGAAAGATGTTTTTAGAAGTCGTATCATAGGATTAATACTACCACTATTAGACGCACATTTTCACAACAACACGCTGCGTCAGGGGTTGAATGTTGCTGTGATACACTGCATGTTGTATTAAAGGTCTGTAGAAATATCTGTAGTCTCATGCAGCTTGTTTTTCGCTGCTTAAACGTTTTTGGGGGGAAAATGGGTGGGGTTTATTGAACCTATGAGGCTGATGTTGACAAAGACATGTAGTAACACTGGTATGGCCCTTTAAGTCCCCTTTTTTAAAGGGAGCTTTGTATACATACTATATAATTTAAAACAGTCATCAGTTTAATTGTTTAACTATGTACAGCTGCATTATGGGCTTTAAATTTGTGTGTTTCAACCATCATTTACTGATAAACTGCTTGGTGAAATCCATATTGATCTGCTTTTAATTGCTTATAAACCCCTCAGGTGCAGTTTGCTCTGTGGTTCATGCGCTACATTGGCACCGGGCTGCTCTTTTTCATTGGTCTTAAAGCTCCAGGGTTGCCACGGAGACCATACATGCTCCTGATAAACGAGGACGAGCGGGACGTGGAGAATAGCGCTCAGGTGATGAGAGAAAATTATTTCTTGCAAGTCCTGAAGCAAGATCAGTTTGTGCTTTGTTGCTAGCTTTTTTCTACAGGTTTAACTTGATGTATTAAAATATGTGACCCTAATTTTTCCGTGTAGTATCTCAAGTTTAACATCTTAGAAATGCCTTTTATTCCACTCATACAAACTTCTTTTCACTGTGTGCATCTCTGCAAATAACCAGAATCTTTTAAGTACATACGTTGCAATGCTGTGTGAGGTATTTAATGTCTTTATCTGTCTCAGAGCCTTTTGGGCAGAGGAGAAGAGAACCAGTCTACCTGGCAGGGGTTCAGGAAGAAAGTCCGCCTGCTCGTTCCCTACATGTGGCCCCGCGGCAACTTCTTCCTCCAGCTGCTGGTCCTCTTCTGTTTGGGGCTGCTTGGAACGGAGAGAGCTATTAATGTCTTTGTACCTATTTACTACAAAAATATAGGTGAGTGACATTTTTTTTTACCACACCTGTGGACTCGTAGCCTGGCTCCGCCCTCCTTCTGCTCAGCTCAGATTTTGCTGAGATTCAGTCTGGCAACCAGGATCATCTTTAGAATTGCAAACACAAATTTTTTGGCCTGACCAGTCGGTGACTTGCAGGAGTAGTTGAGTTCAGTGACATAGAGTTCAAGCACTTGTTCACAGAAGTTAATTCATGGCGGCAGCCTATTCATGGAGTGAATTTAGCCACCAAAAACCTCTCATTATTAAAAACCATCCAATATTCAATAAAAGGAATGTTCCAACCAAATGAATAACAACATTTGGCGGCAGGTCAAAATCTTAAAAAGGACATATTATACTCATTTTCGAGTCTTTGATTTTGGACTCCTTATAGAGCGGCTAAACACAACTGACCGAACAGTAAAGTCTGTATATCTTCAGAAAACTGTGACTCTGTCTCTGTGACCCTCTGTCTGCCTTCTATTTTCTGCATTCTCCAAAAAAAACCAAAAACGGTCTGTGTAGCTTCCTCCTCCCCCTTTCCCCCCAACATGCATGCCTTCGCACTCCGCTGGAAATGTTACTTACAGCTCAGGCTTCTGACTCTTCAACATGACAAAGTAATGTGGGAACAGCGGTCCTTCAGCAGCAGTTTAGCCGTTAAATCCAGCTCATGTGCGCATGTTAAGGAAGTAAATAAATCCACCCAGAAAAATCCACAAGAAACAGGAACGCTATCAACATCTGTCTGGTGCTTGATCCTTTAGGAAAGCTAAACAAAGTTTACTTTTCTTCATTCATCTGAAAAAAAGGCACTTTATTGGAGCCATATCAAATAAAGTACTGACAGCTATCCCTGAAGCAGAGAGCAGAGCGTAGCAGTGTCGAAGCACAGCGGGAGAGGGGGCAGGCACAGCACTGTGTGCCTGGAGCTGGCATGCCCAGTATGTCCATATAAGGAAGTCCAGCACGCACTAATGTTACTGTAAAAACATGATTAAATTAAACACAGCGTGCAGACCCAACTGAACCAGCCTGCAGGACTTACTTTCAAATGAGCGCACCTAATTATGTGACGCTTTGGCATCGTTTACACACCTATCCAAAATTGTATCAGCATTTATAGGTCAGAAAAGATGGAAAAGCCTCTCCTTTAATCACAACACCATATAACAGCATTTATGTAATTATTGAACAGCTCTGTAGTTTTAGCCAATAGCCGAGCCACTCGTCTGTCTATTGCAGTCGGGCCCACCACTTGTGTCATACAGTCAATGTGAATGCTGATTGGTTTAAGGCAGCTCCAGTAGTTTTACCATTGACCTGATACTGTGCCTACAATGATTCATATTCTGCAAAGAATTGTCCATAGAGCGTGACTTGACCCATATCACAAAGCAAATTTATACACAAAGTAAATAAAGGGTCTGCTTCACCAGGCTAGTAAACAAAAGCCTTCATTTATTTCAGAGTTAAATTGTTTTTCTAACTACTACTTCGACTATAAGCCTGAGCCACAAGCTAACAGTTTTCACTTGTTCAATCTGAGATACATTTTTAAGAGCCTTATAAAAACATGCCAAAACATCGAGGTGAATACACACCCAGTGGCTTGTAGGCAGATTCATCAAGTTTAATACATGCAGGTTGTGTAATGTGATGAATGGAGACATCCTTCTCCCGATAGTTTTGCACCTCCAGAGGGCCAGAGAGAGGAATATAAAATACCCAAGTGTCAGACAACACCTTCCGAAATTTACCCATCTCATTTATCGTCTTGTTTACCAACCATATGTTCAAGCCCTCAAGCCTTTTTTCTCATTTACCTTTATGTCTTTGTAACTGTCTCAGTGAATGAACTGACGGATGGCAGCAGCTGGCACACTGTGGCTACTACAGTGTGTATTTATGTCCTGCTCAAGTTCATGCAGGGTGGCGGAGCAGGTAGGAACAACCCAGTTAATTTCTGGATGCATAATGTAGAGAGTGAGCTTTGTAGTGTCACAGAAAGACAAATACTCTACAAGTGTTTTGCAGGTTGATCTTCAGTCTCAAATCACATTTTTACCATCATCTTCCTCCTTTCTCAGGTTCCTCTGGGTTTGTCAGTAACATACGCTCTTTCCTGTGGATCCGGGTGCAGCAGTACTCCAACCGCTTCATCCAGGTGCGTCTCTTTTCCCACCTGCACTCGCTCTCCCTGCGCTGGCACCTGGGCCGCAAAACCGGTGAAGTGCTGAGAAGCATCGACCGCGGCACGACCTCCATCAACAGCCTGCTCAGGTCAGATGGCCGATCACGTGGCAAATGACAAAGTCCCTTCTTCCATTCCCAAAAGTGCAGCAGTCATACAGGTCCTTTCTTTAAATAAGTCGGCTCTTTGGACCCCCAACTAGCTCCTTTTCAAGACAGCTTCTATGTGCCTTTTCCCCACCTCACAGTCTATATAAAAGTTACAGAGGCGGCTTGGGGGTCAGTTTCGATCCGCCTCTGATCCGCTTCGGGAGTTAGTATTAAAGCTGCATCAGAGGTGAGCCGGTGTTTGTGTAAATGGGTAAACTGGCCGGCCGAGTCAGAGGCATTTATCTTAACAGAAGAGAGATTAAACTCAAGGGAAATCAACATAGTTATGACAGAATGGATATTTATGACCGTGATACATTATTATCGTTTGTTTTCCGCTGTTTTTCCGCAGTTCAATCACTTCTTTAACTGTGTCTGGTAAGGCTGCGACCGTGCACGGGGGACAGAAAAGCAAAAACGTTCAGGAAAAATCCATAACCGAAAAACTGATTTTTAATCCCGTACGAACCTTTCTCTCAAGTCAAGTTAAACTGCAGCACACTGCACATTTTTTTTTTTTTTTTAATTTTTTTTTTTTTTTTGTTAATCATAAAACGCACAGAAAATGCCCACTGTAAACATGTACCCTAGAGATTTTTGTACTCATAACCTTCCACACGGTTGTGGCACATGTCAAACATGTTTTTTTAAATAGAAGACATATTAAGCTCAAAGGAAATCAACAGGCCCATACTAGATGGATTTTAATGCGTTGCCTTACATTATTATTGTCTGAGTTTTCCAACAGTTTTTACACAGTCTAATCAAGGTTAAACATCACAGCGGTCACATCTCCTTTGAACCTGTAACCCCAACTCGCTGTGTCAAATGCCGTACTGGAGTGGCTTAAAGCCAGCGCCGCTCAGTTCTGTGTAAATAAACAAAGATGGAGAATTGGTGAGCCTTTAATGCGGGGCTGAGGCTTCCTCTCTGTGTAAAAGGAGCAAAATGGCGACTTCTGATCTCCCTCTTCATCTCAGAGAAGAAGATAGTATTGTTAGGGTGCCAAATCAGAAGGAAAGGGAGGATGCTGGATGATTTCATGTTTACATTCCTGTAAGGCTGCACGAAGGTCAACGGTGTCCATTTTCTCAGAAGTACAAAGTTTACCAGCAACGGAAACACCACAAAAAAACTTTCTGCATAATCACTTAAATAGTTGAACTGCACATGTAACGAGTGCTCTACACTTACAGGCCACAAAATGAGCAATTCCCTGTTTTTGACCCTTTTTTTTCTGGGCCTTTTAAATGTCCTAAATAAGTATTCTCCTGTTAATCCTGAAAAGAATCTCAATTTTCTTATTTTTTCCCACAGCTACATCGTGTTCAGCATCTTCCCAACCATCGCAGATATTGTCATTTCTATCATTTACTTCATCACTTATTTCAACGCCTGGTTCGGCCTCATTGTGTTCGTCTGCATGACCCTGTACCTCAGTAAGTAGAAACCAGTGTGCAGAATCCTTTTGAATTTATTTAATAATTTTAAACATTGTGATTTACTTCAGTGGAGCATCCTTTATGTGAATTTTCCCTGAAAGATTTCTGATTGCCTGATCATTTTTCCGCCAGCTGCGACCATCGTAATCACTGAATGGAGAACCAAGTACAGACGAGACATGAACGAGCAGGACAACAAAGCCAAATCCAAGGCTGTGGACTCCTTGTTAAACTTTGAGACGGTATTTTAAACATTTAGTTGCTCGTGTTTTAGGTTGGAGAAAATGGTTCATTAATCCATCACGTGACATTTTGTTCCATTGTTGTTTTTTATTTTGTCTGTCAAATAGGTAAAATACTACAATGCAGAAGACTACGAGGTCAGTCGTTTTGAGGATGCCATCCTAAAGTATCAGGTAAGTGTAGCACGATGTTAAATTTCTCCCGATAGATGTAAAAGAATGGAAAGTTTTATTTAGCCACAGTAAGCTATTCTTATTGCTTTGCATCTTATTTGTAGATTGTTATTATTTACAGCCTGGATCATTTATCATTTGTATATTATCCAGTTACTTTCTTTTAAAAATCAATTAATAAATCACCGAGGTTGCAACCTAACCTCCTCAGTGTCCACTATTACCTTTGCTGTTACAGTTCAGCAGAATACTGAACGCAGTCTATGCAGCTGTAACTCCTGGATTCCACTGGTTGCGTGTTCGGTGCGGAACGGCTCCGCTGCAGGTTTGCATCCGTCAAAGCCTCCGAAAAACTCTGATCCGTTGACCTCAGGCCCGGCTCTGCACATAATGACGTTTTGTTTATGAATTTTGGTGAAATACGATCTGGTGTCGACATGGAGCATTTCATTCCGAAAATTAACTGGATGTTTTAATATTGTATCTGTTCTGACTTACTGTCCAGCTTGATCTGCTCTGTGCTGAACTGCTGCGTCGTGCTCGGACATCCAACAAAAACAGAAGCTTTGCGTATCTGCTGCAGAGGGCTCTGAATTGCCGTAGCTAGGCAACGCAGCGGAGCCAGTGGACACACACATTTGCTAGAGTAAAATAATAATCTCCACTGTTATGTGCAGAGTGGAAATGGACCAAAGACGCTTCTGGTGGAATGTAGGGGTAAGAATTTGTTGGTGTGCTCCACCCGGAGGACAGCTCGATCCTGTCTGTGTCCAGTTGTTACTATTAGAGCTCAACCGATCGATTGGTTTGATTATATTATCAGCCAATATTGGCCCATTGCAGATACTGGTAAGGACGTATGTGTTCTCTGATATGCACTGTTTTTTAAGGCCAGAAAAAATGTGTGGATTAATGATTTAAAATGGTGTAATTATTTAATTTGTCCAGCATTATGTCATTTAATACCTAACAAGTGAAGTGTTGACTGTTTAGGGCACTGATTTTTCAGAGTAGTTTGTCATATATTAGCCAAAAGTATTTGATAACCACATTAACGCTAAAAATCGGCAAGTTGGCCAACAACGGATGGCCAAACCCTCCAGGAAAAATGCTTATTTATGGTAGTTTTAGTTCCAAAACAAAGACAGAAGAAGATGAATTTGACACAGTTGTAACCAGCACGATCACACATCAGTGTTAGTTTCTTTGATCAGAACATGAAGACTAGAATAAGACATTACATTATTGTGGCAGTGCTAAATCTACAAGAGTAGTGAATAATCAAGAATTCCGTTGCAGCTTGCAATGTTGCTCTCTCTGTTGTTGTTTGAAAGCATCAATAGTTGAGTGCAGACTCCCATAAAATGTATACGTTATGAAAATATTTGACATTCCCGCACAGGTAGTGTCTGATGGTTCCTTTCTTCTCCTGGTTTTAGGAGTCAGAGTGGAAAACGATGGCGTCCCTGACCTTCCTCAACCAAACACAGAACCTCATCATCGGACTGGGCCTGCTGGCCGGCTCGCTGCTCTGCGCCTACTTTGTGACGGAAGGAAAGTTGCAGGTACTGGTCACATGATCTCGTCTTTCATGACACTACAAGTGAGCTTTTGTGATTATATTATTATTCCAAAATATTACTTGATGCTTTAATTCTTCCACTGTAAAACAACCCCTTGTAAGCTGAATACTTCTTAGACACAGTCTCGAAATAATCTGAAATATTTAAAATGTATGTTTTACTGATCAAAATGTGAAGAGTATTGATGCTCATTTGAATTATTTCAGTCAGTTTGAGTATAAAAATATCTCCTTGTATTCTAGGTTGGAGATTATGTTCTCTTTGGTACGTACATCATTCAACTGTACAGCCCCCTCAACTGGTTTGGAACCTACTACAGGTGAGAAAACGCAAACATAGCTTAGCATGCATTTGTTGGTTAAACAATAACTGAAGTCCTTTAGTTCACATTAATTCTTGTTATTGTTATTAACTTCTGGTCTTTTTTTTTTTTCTGCAGAATGATCCAAAATTCTTTCATTGACATGGAAAGCATGTTCAAAATTTTTGAAGAAGATCAGGAGGTACTTTTGAAGCAAACTCATGTTTTTTTCTGTGCTTGTGAATCATGATCCATTTATTTTTTTCACCATTTAAAGTATTTTTTTCTTTTACGCAGGTGAAAGATGACGTAAATGCCGGAAATTTTCAGTTCAGACATGGAAATGTGGTGTTTGAGAACGTTTTCTTCAGCTACACAGACTGGTCGGTTTACGTTTGATTTTATACTGTAGCTCGGTTGAGCTAAACTGGCATCAAAGTGGTCAACTAGAGTTAAGATTGAAGGGACACATTTATTTTACAAGATTTTCTTAATGTTTTACAGGAAGGAGATTCTCAAGGATGTTTCCTTCACTGTACTTCCAGGACAGACTGTTGCCTTGGTAAGCCTGATCGAAATTCTGTATAGATTTTGTTATCTGTCTGCCTTTTCATATCTTTTCACGTTCTGTTTGGACTCTGCAAGTGTAATTTTCTGTTAATTTCCCAGGTGGGACCATCGGGCTCTGGGAAGAGCACCATCATTCGACTCCTCTTCCGTTTCTATGACGTTCAGGGAGGCTGCATCAGCATCGATGGTCAGGATATATCAAAAGTAAGTGTTTGCCGTCAAAACAGTGACTGAATCATCAAAGTTCAAAGAAATACTGCACATATAAAATGATGCTGAATTAAAACAAAAATGCAACAAAGTTTAAGGGAACATAATTCAATATACAAGTGAGCATACGGTAATGAAAGTACAGTAAAGGATCATTTTGATACTAACAAATACAAACACAAAACAATACAATAAAATTCTTTATCTAACAATTGATATTTCCTTTGCGAAGCCTGCGATGTCTGTAATTCAACACAATGACATTATGAACTATAATTACACAGAGTGGTGAGATAATGAGTCCTTAAATGTGGAAGTCGGTTAGTCAGCATTTTTGCACTTTCAGGTTCCCTCGTCTCCAAGT
The DNA here is from genome assembly GCA_029783625.1 of Naso annulatus. Lineage (NCBI taxonomy): Eukaryota > Metazoa > Chordata > Actinopteri > Acanthuriformes > Acanthuridae > Naso > Naso annulatus. The sequence continues at coordinate 12,156,492 of JAPZDX010000001.1, read as the reverse complement.
CTGTGGTACACAGGCTAAAGATATTTAAACTTTCTGCTCTGCGACATAAAATACACCAGTGTAAACCTAGTTTTTTTAACTTTTAAAGGGATAGTTCAGTATTTTTAAAGTGGGGTTTTATGAGGTACTTATGCACAGAGAAAGTTTTTATCATTAACCGTGATAAAAACCCTCCCAATAATTTAATTGTGAGGAATTTCAATTTCGAATCTCGTGAGGTTAAGTGATTACAGTATGTTTTATTGCCATTCTCTTTTTTTAATTTCTTGCTGTTTTTTTTAAATATATCTATATATATTTAGGTTTTTTCACATTTTATTACTTTTTTTTTTTTTATTTAGATTTTTAAAAATTACTGCATGTAATATCGTGAATCGCAATTATTTTGGCCACAATAATGATGGCATTAAAATTTCTAATCGTCCCACCCATACTTACGCCCAGTCAGTCTGTTACCTTCTGCAGATGCCGATCAGCGGTGTCACTTTCAGGAGAAGGGGGAGAAATCGCTGCAGCAGAAGTTGTACTGTTGCTGACGAGGTCGGGATTTTGGATTTCCTGACGGCTTAAGCTGGACGCCAGGCAGCCATTTATTTTGACACAAAACATTTTTCCGCTGACCCGCCTGCAACAGCACAATGTTGGCTTTTGGTACAGTGATTTCTCCCCCCCTTCCCCTAAAAATGACACTGCTGATCGCCATCTGCAGAAGGTCATAGCCTGACTATGTAAAGTGCCCCATACAACCTCACTTCAAAATATACTGAACTTTCCCTTTATGGTACTGTGCATCTTTAAAAACTGGGTTTCAAACAAGTGGCTAAATAAGACTTTACAAAAAAGTACTGTAAATATATAGTATCTTTAAAAAGGGATGTGAGTCTAGCAGTTGACATAGCCATGATCACTAGCTAGATCACGTCACGCTGAGGGGAGAAAGTTTTGTTGAAAAGTAACCATGCAAAATCAAATCAGAGGTTGAGCACCTTAGGGTGGCCACAATATAGTCATGCGTCTGTTTATAGCTTAACAATAGCTTTTTGCCTCTGGAGATTTCATTTACGCTTCAAAAACACACAAACGTGGTGTTTATCTGTGAATATTATCACGCTCAACAAAACTTGTAAGTATCATGAACTTGTTCATCACAGAGCTTGTTTTTGGCAGTAATCCAAAATCCTGTTCAAAAATCCCTGAAGCTGTTTGTCAAGAGAACCAGTGTGATCCTAACTTCCAATTTGGCCTCTGTGATTCAAATTAACTTAACAGTTTTTGCAATATAACAATTAGTGGCATAAATGATATCTCAATGTAGTGCAGACAGAGCTAATTAGCAAATTCTCAAATGCGTTAAAGAGGACTTCATGTACAAATAAAGTTATCTAACTGCTAAAAGAGTAAATTAGCACCTTGTTACATTTCTCTCGAGACTGCCAAGAGCAATTAAATCACGAGTTACAACCTCTGTAATATAGCTGCATGTGTTTACAGGCAAACTGTAGACTGGTAATTACCATGTCGTGATTGTCTCTCCTTAGGTGAAGCAGAAATCTCTGCGAGCTCACATCGGCGTGGTTCCCCAGGATACTGTGCTTTTCAACGACACCATCCAACAAAACATTCGATACGGCCGCGTCAGCGCCACTGACCAGGAGGTGGAGGAGGCTGCCATAGCTGCTGATATTCATGATAAAATCATGACCTTCCCTGAAGGTGAACTATAAATAAAACTTCCTGTGTTCTTAGAGGGAGGCTGGTGAGGGATTTTTGTTGTTGTTGTTTTTACAGATGCATCAAGTATAGAGTAAAAAGTTCAAAGAAATGTGATGACATATGGATCCCCTCATATGGTTGCCATGGTTTGTCTTAGTACAACAGGGGGAAGGGGCGACTGTCAGCTCTCCTGTAATGCATATACTGTATCACAAGCCTCTTGTATTTTTCTCTGACAGGTTATGATACGCAGGTGGGTGAAAGAGGTCTGAAGCTGAGTGGAGGAGAGAAGCAAAGAGTGGCTATAGCCAGAACTATCCTCAAAGCACCACAGATCGTCCTGCTGGATGAGGTAAGTTTACATTAAGGAACAATGCACTCTGCTGTACTCACAACCCCTTTTATCCAATTACTGACACAACATAAACACAAGTAGGACATTTATAAATGTGATTTACAGCTTGCGCTTCTGACTCTTCAATACAACCAAGTAACGTGGGGACAACGCTGTCCTTTAGCTGCAGTTTAGCTGTTAATCCAGCTCATGCGCTCATGTCGAGGAAGTGCCATGAATAAATCCACACACAGGTATTTTCATTTTGTTGGCCAAAAAACAGGAACGCTTTAACTTCTGTCCAGTTCTTGCCTCTTCAGGAAAGCTAATAATAGTTAGTTTTCCTTCATTCACCCCAAAAAACTCTTTATTGACGCCATCTCGAACAAAGTGCTGACAATAATCTATGAAGCAGAGAGCAGAGTGCAGCAGTGTCTGAGCAGAGTCGGGGAGGGGGCAGGCACAGCGCTGTGTGCACAAGCTGGCATGCCTATATAGGGAAGTCCAACACGCCAGTGTAACAACAGAGTTAACAAAAACTTTGTGAAATACAGCATGCAGAGGCAACCGAAATAGCTTGCAGGGCTCACTTCCAAAAGTGCATACCTTATTATGTAACGCTCTGACATTGTTTAACACGAGTATTCAACATTGTAACAACTTTTATTGGTCAGAAAAGATGGAAAAGCGTAACAGCTCTACTTAAGCTTTTACCAAGACTAAAGGGCTTTCAGACACATTACCCAACTTGTTTCACTATCATTCTACTCTGAGTGGCTAAAATTGTTGCTGTTTTTTTTATCAAATTTAACAAAAATTGTTTTCCTGCAGGCCACATCTGCTTTGGACACACAGACAGAACGCAACATCCAGGCCTCATTGGCTAAAGTCTGCGCCAATCGCACAACAATCGTCGTAGCTCACAGGTGAGAGATGCATCGCACTGTAGTTCAGGGTTTGGTTTCAGGAAAACAGTGGCTTTATGTAATGAGTTGTGTTAATTTCTTTAATTAACTTAAAAGGTTGTCTACCATCATCGGAGCAGACCAGATTCTGGTTATCAGTGATGGACGCATTGCTGAGCAAGGACGGTAAATTAAATATTAACACAAAATCAGTTACCCTAAATTCTGAGTGTTTAGTGACGCCTTCTTTTCAAAAAAACTCTTAAGTGACTCACTTTCTCTCTGTCATAGACACGAGGAGTTGCTCCTCAAGGGAGGCCTTTATGCTGACATGTGGATAAAGCAACAGCAGACCCAGGACTCAGATTCCTCGTCCGAGTCCGAATCCAAAGACCGCAAGTCTGAGAAGCTGCAGCCACCATCATCTTCCTCAGGGCACCGCAGACACTGAATGTATTTTGTTTGTTTGTTTTTAGGTTTTTGCTGTCTTTTAAAAAGAGAACTCTACATTATGATTTTCCTCTTGATTGAATAATTTGAGCTAAACACCATGTGTGAGATGAAAGTGTTATTTATTTTTAGAAATGGCAAACTGAATGTGCAATGTGAATACACTAAGGAAAGGGAAGTTGCTAAAAACAACAGCGGAGGTTTAAACACTCTGGTAGTGTTCAAATGTGTCAAAAGACTTGTTTTTGTACTCCGAGGCTTTAGTTGTGATTATGATGCCAAAGGTTTTTATGTACGGACGGGAGCAAAAAGTTCAAATTATTACCATATCATAAGAAACTGAAGAAAAAAAAAAATTAGAGGGACTCCTGCCATTTTTTAAAAAATTGTCTTTATTTTTCATGTTAAATGCTGATTTTTGTTGATGTTATCTGATAGATTACTGAAATAAAACAGGCATGCTCTAGTTTTATGATACAAAAGGGAGAGTTGCAAGAAATAAGTAAAAATAAACACTAATCTTGGCTTCAACACTGCATCTTTTCAGATTAAGGGTTTATAGCCCTTGTTTCACATCAAGTACTATCAAATAGCGACAATACTTTCATGTACAAGCTGTCAGGGATTTGTTTTTGATGTTTTCGGTCGTATGTTTCCAAGCTCTGCTGTTATTTAAGTGATCATTTTTAAAATGTGGAAGTCTCTGTATACTTTTGATCATGCAAGTGAGGTCTGCTGCTCATCTGATTGTGCTTTCCCTTTTTTTTGTCAAGTATTAATGAATACACCAAAAGTTAAGGTAAATCTGTCAGTCTGATTTTTTTTTTTTTAACTGTTCTATACCAGCTAGTTTGCACAAAAAGTTGTACAATCTATGTTTACCTGTCAGTGGCAGTAAAAGACAATAGACCTTTTGACTTGGTACATGGATGTAATCAAGTAAAGTTATCAATAAGATCTGTGCTTTTGCCGCAAACTTAACAGTCTATGTAGTAATTATAACCACCATTATTTTGAATGAGATAAGTGGTGCAGTCATAAACACAATTTTGAAATAACTTGCCTTACGAGTAATCATCTATTATCTATGCCATAAAAGGTGTTCATTTTTTTGTTAGTGCTCTGCTGTGTCTTATTTTGAAAGATCTAAAAAAGAGGTTTTGCATGTTTTACAGTAAAAACAAAACAGTAACACTTAAAGCATCCATCTACAGTATAATGCATTATGAACATACTTCCAATGCACCCGTAGTGCCATAAAATAAATTATAAGCAAGGTTAGGTTAAGCCTGAGCATAGCCATAACCACATATAATGCATTATAAGTGTGTTAATAATGTGTTATAATGCATTATATACTGGCTTCATATAAAGTGTTACTAACAAAACATTACAACACAACCAGTTTTCAGTCAAGTTCTGATAAAATCATTTTAAGACAGCAGTAGACTAAACTCACAGCACTGATGACTATCTAAAATGATTCCATCTCTTGGTTTTGCATTTTGATTGGACAAAAAATGTCTCCAGACTGTCCTGCACTTCACTGACAGTTTTCATCCATAGTAACTGATGCTGGAGCTAAATAAAGCAGTCACAGCGGATTAAATCATTTTGTGCTGAAATGGCTTGATATTAATAAGAGTAATGGATTTGTGTTAAACTTATATTCACAAAAAAAAAGGTTTGAGAGTATCCCTGTGGTGGTTATATGCAGAGTTCCCAAAGGGACATGGGAAGAAAAATAAAATGAAAAAAAAATTAATTAGTTGGAGAGCAGGAGAAACTATCACGTGCGCACGAGAAAGCTTTCTAACTAACCTTATGTGTCTGTTTAAACGTGCATAGAAACGTTGGCAGTAGGTTAAAAATATATGTACATTCACCTTTCACCAATAGGGGTTTATAACTGTTGTGTAACAGCTCTATGGCGCACCACCTCCCAGCCCCACCATCTGTACTTGTCTGGAAAGCGAGGCAAACAGCTGGAGGCTTCAGTCGTCACTGTCTGGCTGTGCCCGGGTCAGGGCGTGTTGTCGGCTGAGCTGAGCTAGCGAGGCGGCGGCGGGGGCGAGGCCAAGCAGTCGTCTTTCCTACAGTCGGTTGACAGATGTTTAATCTGTAGCAGACATGGATTTCGACGCTTTATTTAACGAAAAGACATTTCAGTTTTCGGACTTCCAGGAGTTCACGGTATGTTCTTTTCTCGTGCCACGCTAGAACAAGAAGTACGGAAGCTAACGCTAAGCGCATTAGCCAAGTTAGCTTACTTGTATGCCAGCTAGTTAACTTAGCGCTGGGCCCCTTGTTAAAAAGTGCGGGCCAAGTGTATTACCTAACCTATCTACGATCTGACTAGGTTACACTGAGCTATTTTTCTAGCTGAAGCTAAACATTTTGTCTGCAATAAATATGAGAACGTAGCAGTAGCTCACATGGCTAACATTAGCTAAGCTAACGCAAACTAGCAATGTTATCGTCAGTATGTCTGCCGCTGCTGTCACACTGTGTTCCCAAGCTACGGACACAGTGTTAACGCTAGCTTAGCTAAAGTTACGACAATGACAGTGTGGTGTATCGATAATTGTTACTGTATTAATAAATTTAAGTGTATATTACTTTCAGTGGAAGCATGATTAAAATTGAGTGTTGGTCGAATAAGTGCTGAGCATAATGTTCTTTAACGGCAGGGCTTGACGTCAGCTGACCAAACCTGTATCAGTTCCTTTTAAAGTTAAAAATGGTCAGCTAGTGTTGTTATACTACAACTTGGATTCAAATATCTCCGATACTGTTAATCTTGTGATGTTACTGGGTAAATATCGCATTAATTCTAGCAAGTGGAACAGATATTTTCCTTCATTCACAGCCTTTATGCATAACTTTAAGTACTTTAAGTCGCAGAAAATCATGTAAAAAAAGATTAAAAAGGTCCCAAAATTGTTACCAATCATATCTTAATCCTTACTTTTCTAATATGTCATGCCTCGCTCCTTTGTGCTCCCTCTCTTTTTCCTTTAACTTTTGCCTTCATACTTTTTATTTATTTATTATTGTTAATGTATATTTATGCTTTTCCATTTACTGATTTGACCCTATTGTTTCATGTCGTTTTTTTTGTTGGACGCAGTTTCATTTCCACCATTGGTGATGTACTTCCAATGGTTGTTGACATTGTCCTGATCTTGTCTTGTATGTTGCAAGTTATGACTGGAAAGGGAAAAAAAAGTATGTTGTTTTATTACAGTTTATTCCTGGACACCAGAAGTTGACTGAACGAATGAGAAAGCGACTGTATTATGGCCTGGACAAAGACGTTTCTTTAGATGCCCTTTCTTGCCCTGTTACAGGTAAGTTGAGGTGGATTTTTATCTTTTTATCTGGTAAACCATTAACATTTGCAAACACCTAAGCTCCTCTCTGACTCTATTCTATAAGGTCAATGTTAGTAAAAGAGGATTTTTCTGTGTGAGACTACCTACAATTTGCCAGTTTGTGTTTCATCGATTAAATGTACAGAATTAATTTTTAAACTTGCAATCGCTTGAGCTCTTTTTTGTCGTTTTTGTTTTATGCAAATCCAGATATTGCCGTCGAAATCTTCCAGAAGTCTGCCCCAAGCCCGATACGAAAGCTTCAGAAGAAGTATGCTGCGCATGTTTCCAGGTTTGTACTGCACGTTCTGCATGTATGCACCGATTGTGTGTTCTCAAAGAGAGTTAAAGTAGCTCTGCTGGTCATATATCGATAAGTAAACTGTTTTGTCTCTTCAGGGAGGCTTGCATCTCTCCGTGTGCCATGATGCTGGCTCTAGTTTACATAGAAAGACTCCGACATAGAAACCCTGAATACCTACAAAAGATCTCCTCCTCTGACCTTTTCCTGATCTCTATGGTATGTGGTTCAAATGTCGTTCTAAATGTGCTACAGTGTTATTCCAAGCATGTTCAGTGGAGTTCAATACTTGTTACTTCTGGGGGTGGGCAAAAAAACCTGCTGTTTTTTGCAAGTAATAGGTGAATCTAATGACAATGCACTGACAAACGCTTAATCTCAAAATTTGAATTAGATGGTTGCCAGCAAGTACCTATACGACGAAGGGGAGGAAGAAGAGGTTTTCAATGATGAGTTGGGAGCAGCTGGGAAGCTGGATGTCAAGACTGTCAATAACCTGGAGATGAACTTCTTGAATGCCATTGTAAGTGTGTGTGGTGTGGCTTGTGGTGTGCGCTTGCATGCTTGTTTCCTTCAAGTTTTTTCGTCCCAACCAGTGTGTCATATCTTCCAGGAGTGGAGCCTCTACACAGAGCCAAATGAACTGTTTGACATACTAAGTCAACTGGAAACAAGGTTAGTGGTCAGCCATGTATAGCATGTACTACACATTTGGGTAAAATTGTGTCTGTAAGAAATATTTTTTTCCCCAAATGTGGACATTTATTTGACATTAAAGAGTCTTTTTTTCAGAAGTCAGATGAACCTCCCCTTTCACTCTGATTTAATCGCTACGTATACATGGACACCAATAGTCTGATATTAACAGTACGTAAGGCAGTACTCTGAATAAGACGCTGCCATGTAAAAAGCATTTTTTGATTACATTACTCCAAATAAGGTTATAGTCGCAGTAAGCAATAATCGTACTAAGACGTGGAGTATTTCAGTTTTGGTCGTATAATTGTACACATATATACATCTAAATCGCACTATACCGTCCTATCAGAGTTTTAGCAGCGTTTTGCGACAGCGACACATAATTTACAGCAGTCAAACTGCTTGACGACGCATACGCTAGCTTCTAGCACAGTTTACAGTGAGCCTCTGAAGAAAAAATGACTGACAGCACCGTTAAAAAGAAGTCCCAACATTTCTGGGGTGAGGCAGAAACTAACGCCATGTTAGACATTTTGAGAGAAATGGGTATCATGAAGTTTTTGGAAAATTAGAAAATAAAAACTCAAAAGGTCAAATCCCGCAAAAATATTGGATGTATGGGGGTGGGCATGCGTCTCGTGAGTCGTTAATTTGACTATGCTCTGTAACATAATTGGGAATATGAATGAAATATTCTAAAAGGCACTCATGTAAACACCTTAATTGAAATAGTAACTTATTTAGAATAAGGTCCATAGTCGGATTATTGCAGCCCATGTAAACGTAGTCATTGTGCTGTAAAACAAATGCGAACACGCAGGGTGAATGCTGACGTGTTTGTGACTCTGGCTTCTCTGTCGCAGCATCGCAGAGCGGCAGGGGATGAAACGTGGCTGGTTCACCTACACTGACCTCTGTGTGCTACTGGAGCAATCCATATGGAGTCAAGCCCTCACAGCCATCTACCAGCACTTTACCAAGGTGAGAAGAAGGCCCGTCCCGATGACAGATTTTGTTGGACACTGTATTGTCCCAGAAAGGGTTGTGATAAACAATATTATGGTC
>JAPZDX010000001.1:12137388-12147551 GCA_029783625.1 Naso annulatus | reverse complement strand
CTTAAAGCAATGCTGTGTAGCTTTGACCGCGACCCTTGGCTATGAAATACGAAACTTAACAATGCATGTTAATTTGTCATACTAAATAGCAATTTTAGTAAAACCAGTTCATATTTTATGGAACAATATCCCCTGGTTTTCCTCTGATGTCCTGCCACTGCCCGCCTGCAGACTGAAGCCGCAGCTGCGGCAGCAGGTAGTTGTTGGGGACAGCTTCACTAAATAAAAGCAGTCATAGACATCAGAGGGAAAACCAGTGGACATTTTTCTGTGAAATATGGTCCGGTTTTACTAAAATTGCTGCTTGGTGCGACATATTAACGTGCATCATTTAGTTTCATTTTTCAAAGCCACAGGTCGTGGCCAAAGCTACAAAGTGTTGCTTTAAGATGTGACATAAGCATGATTTTGTTACATCACAAAAACTTGGGAGCGAATCATCATCTTATATGAAAGATACACTTGTGTGATTAAAAAAAAAAAAAGATAAATGATAAATATGCAATCACACTGAAAACTGTGAACACTGGGCCGTCAGCGAAGTCTAGACACATTGTGTTTAGAAGTCCAATGTATGAAACCAAAAATATCACTAGAAAAAAACAGATTTTGGATTGTTCACCAAGAAAGAAGGGGTAGAGCTGATTTTAAGGAATTTTTGGGGAGAAAGAACAAATAATTCTCTCTTTGTCACCTACAACTTATACTGAGTAGAAGGTTGGGAAACTGATTCCCTGCATTTAACCCATTCATGAGGAACGTAGACTGCCACTGAACGGTGCCTGGGAGCCAACATTGACCCTCTAAGCCAGTTCTGTGGTCAAGGTCACTAAGAGAAGAATATTCATGGTATGGTTTTGGTGGGTGGGGAAACCGTAGCTTCTGGAAGAAAAACACACAAGCAAGGGAAGAATATGCAAACTCCACACAGAACGGCTCTGACTCCAACACAGAACCTTCTTGCCATGAAATGGCAGTGCTAACTACGGAGTTACATACTTTCATATATAAGGCATTTTTGGACTGCAGGAACCATTTCATAGTTCTAAGATCCCCCAGTTGAATCGTATTCGCAGTACGGGAACCATGAACGATTGTAGTTCTTAGAACTACATCTTGAGGAATTTTTTTTTTAGCTTCAACTCCAGAGTACGTAATTGCAACACCAGAGGAACTATCGTGATGTAAGTGTACATTAACTAGTTGAACCCAGGAGACACCGCTGGCAACCGCCATTTTGAAAAACCCAACAGCAGTGTTAACAAGACAACACAAAAGAAGAAACGGAGCTTGTAATGAGAATGTTGTTGTTGTCGCAGGATCTTCTCTGAGATTTAATGGCATTCAGCAAGTAGATACATGGTACATTATTGCCACATACCAGACAAGAGTGAAACAGTAATGCAGCTGTCTTCATTTGTTGTTGTAGTCGTAAGTTGCGCAAAAATTGCGTTATAAATGTTGGCATACAAACCACTGGTCAGCTAACGTTGTTTCAGTATTGCTATCGGCAATACGAATGCCAACAGAAAAAAAGCCTTTTAAAGTGTACGGTTTCCCAGGGACTCCCCACTAGACAGTTCCTTTTACCCCTCATTTCCACCAGATGCGTGTTCAGTCCATCTCCGTTCCACCACGACAACAAAACTGATAGGTTTCACTTTAGCCAATGTGTGTGCTTCCACTGTCTCTGCTGTTTTGTGTATCTACTCTGTTGCGGAAATCCAGAGCCCTCTTCAGCAGATACGCAAGGCTTCTGGTTTTGCCAGATGCCAGAGCACAACCCAACAACTCAGCACGCAGCAGATCACAGACAGGAAGTCAGACACAGATACAACATTAAAACATCGTGGTAATTTTCAGAATAAAACAGTGTGTTGATGCCAGATCATATTTCACCTTGTCTAATAAACAAAACGTCAGTATGTGAGGAGCCAGGCCTGAAGTCAACGGATGAGAGCTTTTCAGAGACTGCAATCACATCTGATTCCGTAATTACCACAAAATCTCGTCCGTCTCTCAATTCTGCTGCCCGGCCATGCTGCGCTCTGAAATGCAGCCAGCGGGTGACAACGCAGCACGCAACCTGCAACAGAGCTGTTCCATAATGCATGCGCACACTGATTTACGAATTTCGTCCAAAAACGCCTATTATATAGTACGCTTAGTTCTGGTCTGTCAAGGTCAGGAAGCTGCTCACACAGTGCAACAACAAAACGACAGACATTTACTCCCTGGATGGGAAACAAACAGTGTGTGCTACGAGCATCATCAGACAAGAAAAAACAGGATGCATGTCACATTAAACACATGTTTAGAAGCCTTCTTAAAATTAGTAACATTTAACTTTTCCGATTTGCTGTCCTGACAATGAAGGCATACGAAGTTTAGGCATAAAACCTTCTTAGTTACAGAGGCTGATCAGCCATGCAAAAGAAAATTTAAAAAATAAATAATTCCAATGAAATGGTGACGTTTAAATAGCTACTAAAATAAGGTAAGGAAAAGATCACATTCACAGTTAAAAGTGACTAACAGTGTGTGGGTCGGAGAAGAGACGCAAAGCCTAGTCTGAGCTGTCAAAAGAAACACTATACATTGCCACTCCTCTCTACAACCTTTTACTGCCCCTGTACGTCACACCATGGCTAGCATTGGTGCTGAATGTAAACAGGCTGTTTCAGGCAGTTTGAACCATCAGTGCTGTATTTTTTCTCAAGAGGACTGTCTCTACTGACAATGGAAACTTGTATGTCTGACCTCAAGTGCTGTTACTCTGACATGCCCACAAATTCATAGTAGTCAGAACACAAAATCCAGATGACTAACTTCCAGTGGACAGGAAACGCCACAAACTGTGACAGAAATGCCAAAAGGCTATTTCTTTGTTTTAACAGGAAACAAGAAAATAAGGTCAAAAATGATGCAGTGAATCTATTCAAAATGATTACGTGCTTCATTGCTCTTCTTCACTGCTCTCAAAGATTTATCTTAAGTGTGACACTACTGTCAATACAGTGTGCCAAGGAAACAATGCAAACTATATAAAGCCCAAGAGAAAACAGAGGAGAAACTGAAAAGAGGGGGTGGAATCGTCTAACTATATTCACAAAATGTAAAGAAGCATCAGGATAGACGGCTTTCTCTCCTGAAGGTGAATTTCATGGTACTAAAGGAAGACAAAAGAGGAACAGGGCCAAGTCCATTAGGGAGTGCAAAGAGGAGTCGAGCTAAATGAAGGCTTCCTGGTGGAAGGCTTGGTATTAGGGAAAGACATCTAGAGGCATTTAATAGATGCTTCCAGTAGTTTGAAGACTGGGATGGCAATACAATATGAAATAAAAGGAAGTAGGCAATGGGGTGGGGGCAGTGGAGGTGGCTTGGGGGATGGGGTGGACTCAGAGAGACGCTTCGTAGTCTAGCACTATGTAAAGATGACGTTGCCTCAGGCCGCTCCTTGACTAGTATTATCGTCAGTCCGCTTAAGTTTTGTATCTACAGTACCTGTTAAACACAGGTGAAGGGACTGCAAATGCAAACAAATTGCATCAAACTCACCGTAATTAAAGTTACAAACAGACTAGACAATAGTGTGAGAGGAGTACCTCATACATTATCGTGTGTTTTTCATTGTGAATAGGTGGCCAAATTCATAGTATGAGCTTATTAATGCGGTTGTTTCACATCTTTATCGATTCTAGACATGGTGTTCATGTCAGCTGTTTTTTTGTTTGAAAGGGAGGATTGGTTGGCCCTAACCTGGAAGTAGTCATTGACATCCATACCACCTACTTCACTTTTAGTCAGCATGGAAGTAGGCTGTGAAGCAGATAACTATTGCCAAGTTAAATATCCTACAAATCAGAGAAGTGGCCAGCAATTCGGGATCTGCAATCAGGCCACCACGGTATTGACGTTTAACATTTGTAGCACATTCTCTGAGGTCATATGCTTAGGCTGAAGGGGCTGGCACAGATCTATAGTTTTGTAAAGCTGGAAATGACCAAAGGTCAGCCTTGAGCTGCCACTCAGACAAAAGACCATCAGTAAGCTCTGGGTTTTTGGTGTCTGACATCAGTTTCTTTAGCCTTTGTGGGGCTGTGGTCAGTCTCAGGAGCCTTGAGCTGCCTGTAAGGTATGTGAGCTTGTGCATGAGAGCTGCCTCTCAGCAGGATGCTGCTGATACACAGGAGTGAGGCTGGAATTAACCACAACAAGCAGTGCTGCCTGTGTGCATGTATTTCCTTCAGGTACTTATTAGCAAGCAAAGGTGAGCCAAAGCACATCTGGTCTCTGAAGCTTTAATTTTTAGCGTGGGGTACCGACAAGAGGATAAAGCAAGCCTCATAAGACTTGCAAATGGAAATGGTTCCAGAAAGGCTTTCCTTAAAATACTTGAATAGAGGGTATGCGCTGACGCCACTTCCCCTCCAAAACATCCATCAACATAGCGGTGTTTAGCAGTAGAAGCAGCGAAACCAGGAGTAAATCAAACGATTATCTGCTTAAATTAGCGGCAGTTGGAATTGACAGTGATCCTTACAACTTAGCACCAGTGGTCCACGGACATTGATAGTTAGCCAGAATTCAGGTTTCCTGACATTTATTGTTACCAGATTTCAACATCAGGAAAATACACAAAGCCTGAAGGCACACAGAAGCCTGGACGTCAGCCACCCATAAGGACGTTAATAAACACAATTTCAACAGACTTTGTAGGAAGTTCTAAAGTGATCTGGTTAACTAAACTTGCTTTGTGGCGCAGCATTACCCCTTAGAAAGGAAAACTAGGTTTGTCTTGGCTGTTAGCTAACACTAACATTTTCTAACCATTCTCCATTTGTTTGTAGAACATAAGACTCGTCATCATGGCTGCTTTTTAATAAATGCCAACAACAACTTTACAGTTACATAGAATATGAGTCACAGTACGATTTTACCCAAAAGTTGAACTGGCTACCGCAAGTCCACGTTTCTTTAACGTTAGTTGTTTCTGCCAATGGCTGCATTCCATTTGCTTCTTTTTTCTGAAGCTTTAGGCAGTCTGTAAAAAAAAAAACACAAAAAACCCCAACATTTCAGATTTTTTGTTAAATCTATTTATGCAATCGCACAAAAGCTTTTACCCATTTTAGATGTGTTCTTGTGTGTTTGGCAGCACAGAAACAGTATGCTAACTATGCCACTCAATGTCTGTCTGCCACTCAGTGGACGCATTCACAGTGACTTCTGCCGATGGTGACGTCACGTGCATCCCTCTATAGGGAGAAGATTGCATCTATTGTGGTGCTCAAAAAGAACCAAGCAGGTTGTAAGAGAAAAATTTAAAGAAACTGGTCTGCAAAATAGTTTTAACTAAATCAGCAAGGCCAAGCAGGGACACTGTGGTTAAACTGTGGAGGCAGACATGGTGTAGGAACAGTGAGAAGAAGTCAGGCAAAGTTCTGTTACTGGTTTAGGTCAGTGATGTCAAGTAGTGTCAAGCGGACATGCTTTTTTCTACCAAATTAGTCACGAAACAGAGGAGGCAAGGAGTGGGAGCACTCCAGCTAAGAACAACAGCACCTTGGATGTAGCTGGGAATATAGATAATGTTGGTTACACAGATAAGGTCACTGCAACTGACTTTTATCAGAAAAGGTGTAACTACAGTTTTACAAAGATCATTTAGATGCATGAACTCATGCCGAGGAAGATCAGTAAGAGAGTATGTATCGCACCTGTTGTCAATCATCTTTAGTTTAACTGGCCACAAGATGCAGGTTTCTAATACTTTAATGAGGGATTTTACAACTGGGAAGGCAAAATCAAGCATGTTCTCCACTGTCGGAATGGTTAGGTGAAGAGCAGACTTGCCCTTTTCAACTGACCAGTGCAGAACCTTGCCAGATAACATTGCACTGCATTGAGCCAAACGTTGAGTCAGGGGCCATTTTTACCACATGTACAACATGCACACAGAGATTTACAATATGAGATCATTTCCTTTCTCTTTGTCCTGTTTAAATCATGAAAACAAATGCCATACTTACAGCCCATATGCAAGTGAGAGACCTGTAAGACTCGCAAATGCATCTGCAGTTTAAGAGCAACAATCATTTCTGAAATGTGATGCTGCCACCATTTGCGATCTGTGTGTAAGCAGCACTCACAAATCGCTTTTGTGCAATGGGCTGCACCTTTGATGACACTACACAGAAAGCAAGTGTGTACTGGCTGATGTTTGCGGACCACGGCACTTTCACCTACATCACTGCTTACACGTGCATCAGCACACATCTCTAGTGTTTACAATGTGGCAGTCAGTAGAGCTCATAAGTGTGGCTGAGCTTTACAGTAGGCAGTAGTGATAAAGCAAAATGAGTTTGCTGTTAAAACACAATTTCATGCAAGACAGGAGGCATGTCTAACATGATAAACAATTTACTGCAGCAAGGTATTTACACACCATCATTGAGCTGTGCTGACAGTGCCCCTGAAAAACAAAGGTTTTCTTTGTGGTGTTTAGCAAAAAATTAAACACCAAAATATATTTTCAAAAACAGTAAAGGTATGAAGGTATTTTTTGCCATCAGCAGCTTTCACTGTCTAACTGCATGACAAGGAGTGGGGCCATTTAAAATCCAAATTAAAAAAACAATCAATAAATCTACATGATAGCAAAATCCTAACAGTGGTAAACAGTAACTAGACTGTGTTTTATCTAATTATCCAGAACATATTTAAAAGACAGACCACTGAGATAATGCAGTTGGACCTCACACAAACACCAATTGAAGATGTGTTGCAGGAATGAGTCATCTAAATCCAGCTGTCCACAGGGCATGTATCTGATTAGCATACCCACACTCATACACCAGGAACAAATGTAAATATTGCAATAAAACCTGCTGTAATAGTATCAATTCAACATCGAGGATGGGTTCCAGTTCATTTTTTTTTCCAAGTTTAGCAATATTTGCTGCATGTGAGTATAGATTATACAATTTTGATCACTTTATTAAAGCTATATATGCAAATTTAACTCCCAGTAATTGATCTTGTAGCAGCGCAGTCTCTTCCAGCGCCTTGCACTGTTATTTGATGTTATGTGCATGCATCATTTGTAAAGAGATTTCTCTCTCTCTCTCAAACACACACACACAGTCAATAATGTTACGACAAATTGAATCAAACTTTAATATAGTGCAACATTTGGAAAGTTATTTACTTTTAAGCTTATTGGACAAAACACTGTATTGTAAGCCTGTATGACATACAGCTCAGTAAGCACTGCAGCAAAACTGGAAAAGTGAGCAATAGTTTGGTGAGCAGGAGGGAGGTTTGCTTGAGCGAAGCTATGACAGCCACCATCTCAACAGGTAGGTGCAGGAAGGTTTGTTTTATTTGTTTAAGTTGTTGTTCGAGTGGACCTGCAGCTGAAGAATGTGTAAGATGAAAGGGCTAAAACAACTCTGCAGGACAGTGTGGTGAAGCACCCACAAACGGCTCGTCTGCTCAGCAAGGCTGAACGATTTGGCGCTCTGTAGACTGAGGCACCCCATTTGGCTAATGAAGTCTCAGACTGTCTTCACACCACACCCCCACCCACCACTCCACTATGAAATGTTCTACTCATGAAAGTAATGAGGCAGGGAGGGAGAAAGACTCTTCTGGCCACTGATAACCTCAGACTAAACTTGCAACCTTACGAGACAAGGGCCTAATATCTGGCCGTCAATCAGCCCCAGCATCCCTGGCTGGAGTGTTTAATTACAAGGATCAATTATTTACTAGCCTCCTCTTTCACTACTCAGTGCTCCCAAAAAAGGAGTGTAAAGAAAAAAAAAACTTTGAAGACCCAGAAGAGGTTGTGGTGGCAAATTTAATGGAGGGAAAATAATGGGTTGCTTGATCCAGATAATGAAAACAGTGTTTTCTCTGTGCATTATATGCGACGAACGAGTTTGTCTGGGCCATCACATCTTTTTAAGGATGCCTACAAAACAACTTTAACATATGTTGCCTGATTAATGTAAAAAGAGTCTGATTTTTCTGCAGTTAAAAATAAAAAATCAAATTGCAGTATCTCCAAAAACATAAAGATTACGTTTGAAATTGAAATTGAAAATAGAAGATTTCAATAAACTCATGGAATATTCATTAAATGCGTGTGTGCATTTACAACAGCTACATAACTAAAGTCAGGGATTGTCCTGACAGAGAAACTTAAAAATTCTTTACTTAGAATAAAATAAAATAAATTTAATATAACAGGAGCTTATTTTAGGCATTTTTCAAAGATGCAAAGGTAACATTTTCAGGGTTTAACGGTTCTGTAACTCCCTTGCACTTATATTTACTCCGAAAGACATTTCTTGACTTCAGCTGCATTGCCCAACAGCAACAGCAAGGCTTTTAACTAATTTGAAGAGACAAGATCATATTACGCCTTTGCTTGTATTCACAGCAGCGCTTCACCTGGCTGATGCTGGGAATATACGTTAAGAGACAGACAGAAAAGTCACAAAAAAGGGACATTTTAGCTGAAACTATGTAGATTTAAAATGCTGCAGCACATGTACTAACAGAGATCAGAAGGAGGGGATCACACACATATAAATGTAATTCAATTTCTGCACTTTTACAATAGAGGTGTTATAGATTGATTATTAAGCCTTCCGCAAAAGTACACAGTACTTTCTGTGCTGTAGACTTCAAGAGTCATTTCTCACCTCAGATGGCCCAAAATTCAGCCTGAAGACTTTAAGCTAATTTAAAGAGACAAGATCATATTAACCCTTTCTCCACCCCTATTTACAAGCTAGTACACTCTGTACCTGGTAAAAAATAAATAAATCCTGTGCTGATATTAGCACTCTAGAGGGAGACACATGACGATAAGGTGCATCAAACATTGATGCATTTTTCCTCTCTGTCAACCTCTTTAAGCTATATATTCCACCAAATCTCATTCAATTTGAAATTGTAGAGATATTAGAAACAAATACAACAGTATACTACTATTTTCCAGTCCATCTAGCATCTAAAAATGCAAAAGCATAAAGAAACATTTAGATGTAGCAGCAGGTTGAATGTTTTGTGGTCATCTATCCACAGAGCAGAGTGCCTCTATATGTGTCTGAATTACAGCCTACAGCCAAGTAACCCAAATAACAGGAAGAGAGAAACGCAGCACTCATGTAAGTTTGCTGCATTTCAGGACCTTTAAAAAGCTACATCACCTATATGGTGTGCAATCTTCACATCAACAACCACCTGATTTCTTCATGCTCTGGTATCCATGCTTCTGCTAATTTTGTAAAGGACCCCGAATTACAAATTCTTGTTACACATCAGCAAATGACAAGGGTACACATTGAATGAATTAACGGATCAAAAAGGACAAGATGGAATATGTAGCTGTACAACCAGCAGGTGTTATCTGCTTAATCCTGTTAAAAAATTAGTTGATTCTTGGAAAAACTCTGACACTGATCCAAAAAATTTGGTTTAACACTTATGGCCTCATTAATTCCACAAGGGGGAGTGTGCTGAGACTGAAATGTAAGAGTAGGCAGCTCGTTTCTCCTTCTACAGCAGCACAGGGTTTTTCCCCTGGACTGTCAGCTGATGGCTCATTAATCTATTCCAGAGGAGGTCCCCTACGAAAGCAGCCTGCGACAGTGAAGGACTCCTCATGCTTGGTCCTTTTTCAGCACAACTGTTTCACATGACTGGGAGTATTACTGAGTTTAAGAGTTGAAAAGGAGGATGCATGGTTAGGGTTAGGAGTTGCAGGTTCCATCAACTGCATAGAGCATCAGTAATGTGCACCTCTATAAACTTTCAGCTTATTGTACTGCTTTGGTGGACAGTCACTCTTACTTATTTTTGTAGTTCTTTTTAGTTTGTTATCATACTAATATTGTTCAACAGCACTAAACACAAAGTGCACTGACTGATGATGGGAATATCCTTAGTTTTACAGGCATTAATTACGTATTCGACACGTTAAAAAAATGACCTGGTGGCTGCTTTAGAGTGAAAGTTAAGGGACAACTAGTTATTAAAATTCATTACACGGGAAAATGATTGTCTGTCACAACAATTTGATGGCTATTCAATGTTTGTTGAGATATTTATCTCAAAACTCTAACTATCAACTGGTGCTGAAAAGGGCT
>JAPZDX010000001.1:12092071-12107485 GCA_029783625.1 Naso annulatus | reverse complement strand
CCTTTTAATTATATTTTCCAAGCACATTATAATTTACAATTCTATACAGAGTAAGAGAAAACAGTGTTATGAGATCCTCATGAAGGTAGATACTGTACAGTAGTGTGGTTTGTTTATCCTAACGATCTGATCAAGTTGGTCCACTAATACATTTACATGTATAAATTTGAGTTTGTCATCAAACTATACAAAGAGCTGGTGAATTTATACTACATGTTTTACATAATGTTCTGGCAAGCCTTTCCTATGAATTTCATTAAAAAGACATTCCATTACTCATGGCAGTCTTGTTGTAGACCTACAGTAAACAAGTTTTGGTGTGCTCACTTCTGCCCCTCAGCTCTTTGCCTGCGGATCAGATCAGAATAAAGTCCTCCTTTGCTCAGCAGTTCCAAGTGAGTCCCAGCCTTAAAAGAAAAGACGACACTGTTAGATATAGTCAACATATATTGTAGTCAATGCATTGGTATGAAGGCAACCAATATACCTGTATGAAGTAAGCTGTTTTCAATGCTTTGTTGAACTTACAAGGTAGTTTAAAAAATAAGTCAAGACTTTTGATCACTCTGCAAGCTAACCTCCACAATACGGCCATTGCTCATGACACAGATGAGGTCTGCCCCTTGAATGGTGCTCAGCCGGTGGGCGATGATAAGCACAGTGCGACCCCTTGTGGCCCTGTCCAGAGCCTCCTGCACCACTCGCTCTGATTCTGCATCCAGAGCGCTGGTGGCTTCATCCAGCACCAGGATGCTGGGGTTCTTGATCAAGGCGCGGGCGATAGCGATGCGCTGTTTCTGGCCGCCTGATAACGTCACACCTCGCTCACCTGAGTGTAGAACTCTCGAGTTCAGTGTTTGAACGGAACACAAACTTTAATATCCTGTAAATGCCTGAACGAGAGCACATACCGACCACAGTGTTATAGCCGTCTGGGAAAGCTGTAATGAAGCCGTGAGCGTTGGCTTGCTTGGCTGCGTTAATGACCTCAGCATCTGTGGCCTCAGGCTTCCCAAAGCGGATGTTCTCCATGACAGATGATCCGAACAAAACTGGCTCCTGCAGGGATATAGAACAGAAGCTACTGTGAGAACTGGCACAGCTACGAATATGTTTAATTAAAAAGTTTTACTCACCTGACTTATTAATTCCCCTAGTTTTAAAACTGGGATGAATTAATGATGAACGGTCTTTACCTGATTGATAAATCCAACGACTTGCCCCCTGAACCAGGACAGATCAAGCGTCCGGATGTCAAGTCCGTCCAGCATGACCACACCGCTGCTGGGGTCATAGAAACGCTCCAGCAGAGCTGCCACGGTGGACTTCCCTAGAATGTGTTGCATTACTCATTTACAGGTTCACCATCACATTGTTCACGTGTCACATTTCTCATTCACTGAGATATTACCTCCTCCAGATTCTCCAACAATGGCAACAGTTTTACAAGGTGGCAGGGTTAAGTTGAACTTCTTCAAGATCTGATGGCCAGGTCTTGTTGGGTAGCTACAAACATACAACCAAAAGAAATCAGTGGACAATATCCTCTAATGTTTATTTCCAGTTAAAGGACCGTACCAGTCTATTTTTGACTTCTCACCATTAGCAGAGATTGTTGCTAATGGTTCCCTCTACAAATGTTGTTAAAATTCAACCATGCGCAAACTTAAGTAGATGACTGCATTTTTAAACCTTATTCACTGCCATCATGTTGAAACAGGGTATAGAAACACTGTAGGACATTTGAAAGTTTCCAGGTATAAGTAATTCACCCTTCTACAGAGAACATCTGCGTTTATTTGGGCAAAAGTTGCTTAGCTAGAGAGAGACTGAGAGAAAAAGGGGAACCATTGAGACGAAAGTTATTACGCCTGGAAAAATAGTTCCTCACAAGTTCTGCCCTCTTAGCTCAAATATTTGCATTCTCACACATTTTCAGGTACTTTTTGTAACGTTTATTGCATATGGACAAAATATAAACAAACACGATAGCTCATAGATAAAGCTAATTTGAAAAAAAAAGCTTGGGATTTATGTAATCTATGGGGCGGATGCTGACAAAGGTAAAAGTGACCTGTAGTGACACTGATATGGTCCTTTAATGTCAAGAAATTGTCTTGAAATCTACTTTAGTTTTGAATGAACCTGAATGAAATGTCCATGAAGTCCACTCTTCCTGTCAGAGAATGGTACGGGATGCGTCCTCCTCCAGACATCGGAATGGTCGGCTTCAAATAGAGGTATTCAAATACCCGAGCCCCAGAGCTGATTCCCCTCACCATCTATAACAGATGTAAGAGATTGGCCTCATTTCTCCATAAATTATCTTTCTGATATTAGATTTTTAGATTTCTACAAATTATTCTTACTCACCTGGCCGAAAAGGATGGAGATGCTGGCCAATGACCTGAGCACAAAAGAATACTGAAATTAGACCACAAAAACCAGCTACAATTAAACTGATTCGCTTTAACTGTAAATGGTAAGGAAAGCAACTGCTATTGGAAAATTTACCTCAGAACAGTCTGGGAAGCAACTAGGAAAGACATGAGGTCTCCAGGAGACATTTCATTGCTAGAAATTAAAGTCCCTCCAGCAAATATAGTCCCCAGGACAATGCCTGTGTTAGGAGCAAACAATACAAAAATGTGAATATATTGAAATATCGTGAGAAACAGTCTTAATCTGCTCAACATTGTGCTTGACACTTAACACGGTGAAATACACTCACAGTTCAGGGCGATGTTTGACAGGCCTTGGAAAACTGCTATTCCAGCACCAAGATTTTCATTCATTTCACATGATTTATCAACTTCATATGCATATAACCTGTGGGCGGAATAAAGGTTTATTTAAAAGCATATTACCTTTGACTTACAGCATACTGTGTCTCTACAAGCTCTGTGGCTATGAGGATATTAAAATATACTCTCACTCACTGAAGCTCCCGCTCCTCCATCGCAAAAGCTTTCACCGTCCGCACGTTGCCAAGCGCCTCATCTGCCACTCCGGTTGCTTTTGCCACCTTAAATTAAAGACAGTTAAGTGACAGATTGAGTTGAATTTGCTGCATGGCTTGACTGCAAAATAACATCAATTTGAGTTTCAAGCTGTTCAAGCTCTGAGTACTGACTCTAAAAAATGAATAGGCGGAATTTGCTGCGTAATAACAACTTAGGCTTCATGCAAATACAGGTTGTCAAAACTACCAGCGACCTGAAAAAAGTGACTTTCTGTCATTTCTGACTATTGCTTACTTGGAGTGTATCACAAAACATAACTGTTAACATGGACATACTCATATCTTTGGGTCTGTGGCAGAATAGGAGTCAAGAGGAAGTTGTAAAGAAACTTGACATCTTAACATTTGTGGGCAATAGTGAGATCAGATCTATATAGTGTTGAGAGAGGATGCAGAGTATGTCTGCCACATGCTTAAAAAAAAATGTCTGTTTGGCTTATTTTGACCACTAAAGATTCTGAGCAGAATTCTAATCATCACCTGCTCTTGAGCCAAACGGGATAGTCTGCGGAGGAACGAGCCAATAAGAGCTCCTCCTCCCACCAGACACGGGAGGACGACGACCGTCAAACCAGTGAGTTTGGGGGAGATGACATAGAGAGAGACGAAACATCCAACTGTCTGTGTGATACTCCGCAGACCCTGTAAAAAAGCATTAGAGCAAGAAACAGCAATTAATTAGAAGGCTAAAACTGCGTAACACAATATTTATTATTTTACAACAAATTTTGCCCTACATACTTGTGAGATGACCAGTTTAAAAGAAGACTTGAACTCCTGAATGTCAGCAGTCAAACGATTCACCAGCTGCCCAGTTTTGTTGGCATCAAAGAAAGCCACATCCTGCCTGAGACAGAAACATAAAACTGGCCGTGGGTGAAGTCCAACCATGAAGTTAATAACGCTCATTAGCATATAAATGACAGCCTCTCATTTTTTTTCTCTGACTTTGATGGAATTTGTACCTCAGTAAAGACGCAAAAAGGGTCTTCCTCATGTCTGCTGCCACTCTCTCCCCCACTCTTGAAAGCAGGATGATGTAGCCACTTGTCAGCAGCCCCTATACAAAAGAGGTGTTAAGTGAGCAGAGAAACAGACCATTTTCCAGAAAAGGGACGTCGCATTTATACGGTTTTATGCATATTTTTTCAGACTGAAAGAGAGCGGAAGACAACATGCAGACATAAGGCAATAAGCATTACAGCTCTAAAGGAAACCAACTTTGTCAAACAAGACTGGAAACCACAACTGAACTGAATTACTGACAAATTTGTTTACCACATTTACACTTTACGATGTAATCCAATACAGCACATTTACCACAGCCTGACATCATGGAGTTGCTAGACACAGACACAGTTTCAATAGAAATACACTATACCACGGCTCATAAGACTGTTGCATTGGTATGCATTTTATAGTGCAGGTGCTTCTTTTATTGCATCCTTGAGTTTCTTCCCAGTATATTAACAGAGAAATAAATGTCCAATTACCATCTTCTTTATTACAATGCACATTTTTACTGGTACAATGAGCACAAGACTCCTTGTGCAAGTAAAACACCTGACTGGACAATCATAGTTATATCAGACATATAGTATATTTTCATTTGACAGAAAAAAACAACAACAACAAAACAGCTGGTTGTACTTGACTCTTGTAGGAGCTCAGGAATAGAAAGTTGAGAAACTATTTATTTATTGACAGTTTTCTTGTGTACTTACTTGGATACCATACAGCCCAAGTAATTTCAGGGCTGGACCTCTTATCTCCTGGACATAGCTGCTCGTTTGTTCTCTGAGGTAACGAGCCACAACATTCACCAGGTCACCAAGCATCAAGGGGATCTGAATGTTCAAGATAGCTGCGCCAAAAGCAAGCTAAAAAGAAAACAAACAAAAACAACACTCAGTTTAGGTGCATAAATGACATGTCACTATCCAAAGGACAGGTCTCGCCACGTTTTATTTTAGAAACACAGACATTCCATTTAAATGAACTGATTCAAGCTTACCACAACAGCACCAATGAGAGCAAACAGTTGAGGTTTGACAAATTCCCACAGGATATGCCATTTGAACTCAGGCACAGGGTTTTTGGCTACAGCTTCCACAGGGATGTTGTTATTCTCATCTGCCTCACAGTAAGCTACATAACAGAACAGCCGTGCTGAGACAGTGAGGACTGCTGGTCCCAGGATGAACTTCAGAGAAACTCCCGGGGGGTTGGATGTTTGGGTGGTGGACTGGCGGACAGCTCTCTGAGTGAGGCTCCAAAAACGACCGACAGCGTTTCCAGGCTGCTGTGAGGAGCTGTATGCGTTCGATCCCGGAGATTTGTACCACCTGGATATGAAAAAGAACAACACAAGCTATGTGCTTAAACTGTAAGGGTTTAGATTGATCTGAATTAGCATAACCAATTGATTTTTTTCCCAATTTTACATTGCAATTGAACATTACAAATACACTGAATGAACCTAGATTTGGATTAAGTCATCACAGGAAATCTTAAATTGATTATTTTGACCAAACCCAAATTTCTGAAATTTACAGTCATGTCATATGAGAAGCTGGGGCAGCTGATACAAATAGATCATTAAAATTTACAAATGTCATGTTTTGTAAGCATGAAAATTATTGTTGATTTGTTGATTTCAACTGTCTTTATGGATTAGAGATGGGCAATATGGACAAAATCAAATATAATATTTTTGATCAAGAGCCTTAAAAACAGTATTACAACAATACAACAACAACGACTATTGGTGCTTTCACAAAATATTAACACAATAAGATTTTACAAACAATCATAAGCAATGTGGGTATTATGACTAAGTAGGTAACTTAAAGGTCATCCAGGAAAAGACAACGTCTATGCTGCTATTACAAACTGAAACATGTGCTACATGTCACTGTACCTGCCTATTTAGAGGAAACACTAGAGGAAACCAGTTATGTCAGAGTATGCTGTTTAAACAATCAAAGTAGGCCAAGCTCATTAGTGTTGATTAATTAACAAATGGCTTATACAGCCTTCAGTAGCTGCAGGACGGCTGTCATTACACCGGTCACATTAAGTTACCCTACCGTGAGAGCTTCCATTTATCTGCTGTTTTATTGCATCGCGGGTGTAAAAACAATGATCGCACTGGAGCACTAACACTTGCTCTAGCACAGAGTAACTGAAACATATTTTACGCTAATTTAAGTGATGACAAGCTCATTAGAACAAGTAATCGTTAAGCTCTACAGTAATCCACAAGCACCCTGCAGGCTGCCATGTTGACTCTCTCCCAGAGTGCATTTCTGTAGCTAACGTGTGGTCATCTTTACTGTAAAATTTGGTTTGTTTTAGCAGAGTGCTAGTTTATTTCATATCAAGTGACATGCTGGTGAATTTTGCGCGATTTGAGCTACACTGTTAACAGAAACATGCCCAAAACTGGCTTTCTTTGGGGAAAATGGAAAAAAACTACAATGATAACCGGAAATGACGGCAGATTAAAAACACAAGTGACGTAAAAGACGTTTGTTGACATTTATTTGTGAAAGACAAAAACAGTGGACGCGCAGAGGATGGTGTATTTTTGGAAACCACTAACGGACCTCAGGACGGACTGAAGATCAACGCATCGTGACTGAAACATAGCTGCGCGTTTTTGACGAGCTCCGGTCAAGACTGAAATCAAAGCAAATCCGAGAGCAGATCCAGATCAGCGGATGGACGAGCCAAGTCGGGAACAAAACAAACCGTGTCACCCAGACTACAAGAGAGGCTGAATCATTCACAGGCTAACCAGCCACCAGGCAGTAGAGTTAGGTAGCAATTTTACATGGAGAAAACTAACATTCATTAGCCAGTCTGCCGAATATTAGTGTACTATATTTTTAGCTTCTTCCTAGTATATTAAGGTTACATGTTGCCATGGCAGTGTAACGGTAGAGTTACGCGAGCGTTGTCCGCCGGACTAGCTAGCATGTTAACAAGCTAGCGTTAGCTGTAGCTAACAGTACCAATTTTTTTGAACTGCTTGAGCTGCTGAGAGGCTAGCTTACAACATGTACTAAGGTTGCGAGACTGCAGTCGTGTCATAACAGTGTTTACTACAAGTTACTCGAAAGTTTGGGAGTGACTTTAAGAATGTGAATCACAATGGCTAACTTTGAAGCGTACCAAGAGTATCAGAGAATTGAGGACTTTGAGGAGGACTCGCCACCAGGGGAGGAGGATTTGCTGGTGCATGTGCCCGAAGGCCTGAAAGGTAAACATGTCAACACGACGGTCTTTAAAATACCTGACTTACTACTTGTTTAGAGTATTTTACCAGATGTATAGGCTGAAAATGTGCAACTGGGTCAGCGTTCTGTCAGCTTGCAAGCTAACTAATCCTTTCATTTATGTTGCAGACTCATGGCACCATATCAAGAACCTGGATAACTTCTTCACAAGGATATCCTTTAAAATTGCAGTGTAGCTAAATAGCAGGTCTCCCACAGTGTCACTTGCACCACTCCCTGCTGACACACACTTATTAAGATGCATGTCAGTGTTTGCACAGTGTTTACTTCTTGTCTGCCACATGCTTTCACAGTATGACCACAGGAATCAGTGGGAAAGTTCATTCTCATGGGAGCCTTGAGTTTGATGGTTGACATATTTGTGGTATCTTGTGTTGTCTTGGCTATTGTTTGTGCTTTTCCTTAACCAGTCTGTCCACATCTATCATTTTCATCAAAAGAATGGCTTTGCTTGTATGATGGTGTCGGAATTCTTTGAGCTCGTGTAAGTGTGAAAAATACATTATTCCCAGAATACTTTTTGAGTTAAGTAATGTGCTTTAATGCTTTTGAAGTTTCTAAGAGAATGCTTGTTTTCAGTAAGACTTGGGTCTTATTGTATCACTTGTATTTTTTAGGTTGTTATGGCAGTTAAGTGTGCCTCAGGCTGCAACATGAACAAGTTCAGCCAGATGATTTCAACATCTGCACTTGAATTTTATGTGAAAAAATGTCTCCTTAATTGACCTGTCCTCACTGTGCTATCATACATTAATTAATTGTCAGTATAAGCTGAGTGCACTGGCTGTCTCTGGATAGTTAGAGGTTAGATACAGTCATCTCAGTGCTATATTTGTATATTAATATAATTGTCATTATTTTGGGTTTTCTTGTGTGTTTACTGTCATTAGGTATGATCGCTAATCTCTTTTTGTCTTTTTCCATCTCATCCTTACAGTCAGTTTTTGTTTGTGGTCACATTCACAACGTTCCTTGTCAACTGTGTGGAGTATGATGTCCTGTTTGCCAATCGAGCGGTCAACCACACGGGGTCAGGCCATAGCCCCTTGGACAGGAACAAGGTCACTCTTCCAGATGCCATCCTACCGAGCCAGCAGTGCACTCAAAGGTGATCATGTTTAACACAGGAAAAGTGAAGTGTGTTTTTTCCTGTGGGGGCGAAATGTAGGGAACATGGTAAATTAACAGAAAATGCTCTTCAGTCATATAAGTGATGTGTCTGGTCATTCCTGCCAGTTTAATTTGATACTTTGCTCCCACGCAGACATGTTCGTAGAGCCCTTTTGGAGACAAGTCTTCAGAGGGATTTAATTTGTCTGGCTTAGTGCAGTTGCAGTCAGACTTTCAGACTTAATTTCTTTTATTGGATTGTGTCCAATGTGGCTTCAGACGGCAAGAGTCACATTCCAGGGAAAGAATATGGAACAGTAGCCTATTTAACTGTACCCTGTGGTCTCTTTATTTGCCACAATATATCATGAGAACTCTCTTGTATTGCTTAATGAAAGGCAAGGACTCTTCAAGCTCTTTTATGAGCTGTTGGCACTTTCAGCAGGGACTTTATCAACTGTTGGCACTCAGAGCAGCGACTTCATGTTTTATCACGAATTAATCCATGTCAAGACCAGAAACACTCAGATACTAGCTAACCTCAGTATCCGTGGCTTGTTTTATTCTGAAAATTTAAAGAAGCAACTGTAACACACATCCTAAATATGACAGTGTGGCCCCATGTTTGATATTTTTGGACATTATCCTTTTAACACATCTGCCCAATTTCAGCAGTGCCAGTAAGGGTGGTAATAGCAGATTATGAGCTAGCAGCCAAGTTTCGATTTGTTTGAGAAAACTGTCTTATTAGAAAGCAAAAGGTTTGATTAGACTAATTAAAGCACAAGTGACGTCTCTTTCTATGAAATTTCTATTTCAGTTTGTTTATTTGAACCTCAGATTGCAAGCTTCAAATTACAACATTCCTGAACTGTTGGTGCCTTAGAGGCTTCCTTCAGGGAACAGGACAATGTAATTGATAGCTTCTGCAAGGTTAAACTGGTTGGTCAAAATACTGACAAGTTGGCTAGGCCAGCAGGCTGACATCCACATGACACCTCGTTGGCTAGCTGCAAGGGACAAGACACCCAAGCCCCGTGTTGTCATATTTTTTTTTTCCCAAAATGTAGCCTAGCCTCTGCTTGTTTTCTTCAGCTATCCTCGAATAGGCCATCATCAATTTGTCCTGGTTGTGACGATGGCTCCATGGTCATTTATATCAAAGCCAATGATAACAACTGCTTGGAATTCTAATTTGGGGACAGCTTGTCCCACTGTCTGGATCCTCTTCATACCTCCTCTCTAATTTCTCTTGTAAAGCCAGATGCTTTTACTAAAAACAGGCTTAAATTATTTCATCACATCTCAAAGTGTCCTTATGAAAATGATTACAGAAATATAAAGGAGCAGCAGCGATTGCTCTGAATAATGTATGCTTTTGGATAAGTGTAACTAATGCGCAGTGTGTTTTATGTTTTGATATGTAATACTCTGAAGATTCTGTAATTTTAGAAAGGCTGCCTCACTCACGGCCTGTAAACAACAGTTTAGTGTTAGTTTAATCGATTATAACTTACACATAGAGCCACAATTTATTATATGTTTATGTGGAATATTTAAAATATTTATCTGGAATATTTAAAAAATTTTCCAGTATTCATTTTCTGCACTAACTATAGCAGCTGTGCTTTCTCCTTTCTCCTCTCTTCAACAACGAGTTGATACACACGCTGAAGTTCCCATGAAGCCCCGCCTCCTCTCACTAACAAACACTGCTGTCTGCTCGTCACTTTCGCTCCAGTTTGTTGTAGTTTGTAGACGGCAAGTGCCAGGAAGCTTCCACAAGCGATTTTTGTAAAAATAAATCAGCAAGAGGGCTGTTTGGAAGCATTTTAGGCAGAACAACACTGAAGGCCGAAAGATATGAGCACGCTCATACGCAAGAGACGCTGCAGAACAGTGTCATCTAAGGCACTAACATGGTCGGTTAGCACCCGAAGGACCGACATGCCGACCTATTTAAAGAATTTCCAGAGGTTGTTGTCAGCTCCCCGTTCATTACAGCTGAAGTATCAAACTACATGGCCCAGTAAACTGAATTAGATAAGTGCTTTTGTTTGTTTACTTCGTTTGAGACAAATATTTTAGTGAGTTACGTTGTGATGTGTTCAAGTGCTGTTCAGTAAAAAATTAGTATTTGGTGAAGGTAACTTCATTATGATTAGTTCCATGTAACTAAAACAAATAGGCTACAGTTGAAGAGGAAATATAAGAAATATTTTTCATATTGTTTTTCAAACATGACAACCCACCCACCCAACACCCACCGACCCCTTGCACCTCCCCTACGGTAAAAACAGGGGTTTAATTTGGAGAGGTTTAAAGTTACCAAAATGGATACCGCCAAACCCTATGTTGAAACATATTGTAGGAAAGGAGAACACTCCTGCCAGATGACCAGAGTTCCTTGAATGAAAATGAAACATTAAAACAACAGGGAGTTTGTCACCACTGCTAATAAATTTCCCTGCAGCCTCTTACATTAAATTAACTCCTTTTTGGTAAGTTAATCTCATTGTTGCTTTGTGTTTCATTTCTACTAACAGTTTGCTTTTGATTCTTTTAGGGGGAGGAAATCAGACGTATACAAAACAGGAACCACCTCTTAAAATGCCCATCAGGAGAAATCTGTGTGTGTCACTGCCACAGCAAAGCCCCCACACCATCGCCAAGACCCAGATGTTCGAGGACGGCATGTTCCCACTTCAGTGCTCTCCAGAACCTGCTCAAAAAACTGTTCAGTCCCTGACGATGTGCTCCTCCAGTACCATGGATCCCAACATGACCTTTGAAGTTCTGGACAATGATGATCAAACTGCATGTAATGCAACCATCATAATAAGCAGCGGGAGTCCCTGTCAAAGCCCATCGAAGCCCATCAACTTCTCACTTTCCAGCCAGCAACTTGATCTTCACAGAGCTGCTGAGGGCAACCACATTCCTACTAAAAAGTAAGAAAATACCAATGTCTGAACTGTCTTTACTTGACTTTTTTAGTATTTAGAAGTTCAGTGGAAGATGCAGTTTGTTTTAGCCACTCCCCCATGACGTTCTGTCCATCTACTGTACACACTTTCAGGCCTGCTTGTATGTGTATTACAGTTTTTTTTTTTTTTTTTGACTCTACACATGCGTTATATGGCACCATACAGTGTAGCCCTTTAATATGTTGGAGTATTTGTAAGCAACTGCATCGATGCACTCGCATACAGCCCACTATATCCTGTGGACACTCCCAGATTGATCTGCTACAATAGTGAACACTACACAACTGTCACATAAGTATGAAATATGGTAAGCAAAAACCATAGGAAATACTCACCGTCATGGGAGATGTTTTGAAAACGCCCCCCAAAATATATCGTGGATAAAGAAAAATGATTTGACTTTATAAACCAACTGTAGATATTTTGTTTCATAAGTCAAGTTCTGGGGGAAAAATGTCAACAGCTGCTACAAAGTTTCAGGATTATTTGCTGCACTTCCTTACCTCTTGTCCTTCGAACGATTTATCTCAACATACACTTTGTAAAAGGGGAGGGAATGCCAAGGAGTGTTTGTAGCTGAACTCCTTAAAGGAGAAGGGTCTTTTGGGGTTTTTTTTTTTAGAACAAGGAGATTTATGACCATATAAAATGTTCTACAGCATTATTATGTTGAACGGTGCAGTCTTGAGAATGTGAGCTCACTGCTGACATCTCCACTAGTTGAAAACATCAAAGGTGCATGGGTACTCAACTTATCCGTCGAAAAACACAGTGAACGCTCGTTTGAAAAGACGTGACACTCACCAAATGTTCAGGCATGTCCAGCTGTTGTTCCGATACAAAAAAAAACAACGGCAAATGATCCGGAAACGGCTATTTGTTTGTTTCCTGAGGCAGCTGAAAGAGCAGTTTCTGCTTTATAAGCAGTTGTTTAACTTTGTGTTTTAGCGTCGGTACATGAGAAAACACCACTAAACATTCAATGAGTTCCTTGCCTTTTAAAACAAGTATTTATTGTGTT
Source organism: Naso annulatus (assembly GCA_029783625.1). NCBI lineage: Eukaryota > Metazoa > Chordata > Actinopteri > Acanthuriformes > Acanthuridae > Naso > Naso annulatus. Next base: position 12,095,044 of record JAPZDX010000001.1, on the reverse strand, counting down.
TTTCGACAAATTAGCTGAGTGCCTCTGCATCTCCTTTTTTAGCTTGCAGTGACATCAGCAATGAGCTCCAGGTCTCCAAACTGCACCGTTCTTGATAACATTGCTTTAGTAAAACACTGTATATGATCTTAAATATCCTTATCATAAGGCTTTATGTGCAAAAAACCTAATTTCTCATTTAAGGTAAAAACACAACTTGATTAAACTGATAATTATCTATATAATGTGGAGGAGAAAGTTGAGAGCTAGAAATGTATTTTTCTGTGGGTCATGCGTGCCGACTTTAGGCTTATCTATGGCTCTAAAGCAGTGCTGCAGATTGAGAACAGTGAAGATGTCACGGTGACAAAGTGTTTTGTTCTGTAGACCGCACATCCCATCTTTGCAAGAAGTGAGACGAGCCAACCCGACCTACATGGACATGACGTCAGCTGCACAAGGAAAGCGTAAATTTAACCGGTAATGTGTCACAGGCCTTTTCTCTCACATTCATGTTTATCATTAGCAGTTGAATAAACAGTTTTTTTTAGAGAATGTAATCAAGTCATAGATGAAAAGGATATTTTAGTACTGTTTTTTTTAATTTTTTTCTGTCTGATTTCACTGTAGCAGCATCCGAGACGAGCTGACACAGAATCTCTCTGCACCGAAGCGCATAAAGAAAGAACTGTCAGTGACCCGGAGACCGCTCAGAGTGCAACGTTTCGCTGGTAAGTGTTAACACCAAAACAGAGTTGATAAAAGCATTTTGCACTTGAGGAAAAAAACAAAACAAAAAAACACTTGCAGTTATTCAGAGCTATTAGGAGTGAAGAAGTATACTTCTGTTTATTAATGATATGAGTAGTTGTTTGCGGTTTCCTTCTAGGTTCAGAGGAGAACAAGCCTCGGAGAGTTGTGAGGAGCATTTCTGAAGGAAATCTCAGCCTGCTCGAACCTCAGAAATCAAAGTCAATTTTCTACAAAACGTCCCAACAGTTTAAACGAGTGACCAAACGGATGTAAGCAGCATCGGGTTTCTGTCAGGCTCTTTGTGAACATTTTCACTTTCCACCCCCTTTCCATCCCTATTCATCTTTTCAAAATGTATGTTTTAAATCCTAATAAAAAGCACTGAATGGTTTGGGTCTCCCCAACATGTAGCTTATGTAACAGGATGAAATGTAATATAAGATGTATCATTTTGTTCTGCTCTTTGTTTTAGCCTTACACTGCAGAGAGACTTTACTTGACTGTATATAAACTGTATATTGCTCATTTGTGTAGATTGCTCTTTTAAATGTTAAATGACAGATTTTTGTCACTTTGTGGCCTACCTTCAGATTTTTAGATACATTTTAAAACTCACTCAAACACTAACTATGGGTAAAAAAACAAAAACAAGCACATCCTGCAGATGTTCCATGTTTTACATGCGCTGTGTACGTATTGTAAAATATTCTCTTTTTAAACAGTTACTAATATGGTAGGAGACATTTTTCCAGGGCAGCTGATGTCAGATGTGGACTATACGTGACCGTGAATGAAGGTGTGACAAAAAAGGACAAACCGTAACTGTTCTTCATTGGGCTGTTTGTGTTTTATTTTTTAAAATAGTTTAAATAAAACTGGTTGTAACAGAATATGTGTCTGGTCACACATTTGAGAAAGGGATTTATTCATCTTTTTTTTTTTGTGCAGTTGGTGATGAGTATAAATGTGGTTAGAGGAATGTAAAAACACTTGTGCAGTGATAACTTTGCACAGAAACAAATCAAGTTTGAGGTTACATTTTGGATCTGCTGCCTTGTACCCCTTTTAACTACATTGCAAAGATATTTCAGGCTTTCCGATTTGCCTTTTTAGCCAGATGAATTGTAAATGACTGCTGGAATAAGCTTTTATTAAAAACCCATACAAAAAATGTCAACTATATTCCTGGATCTATGATGAGGGTGGGACCTCATTGCTCTGGAGACTTTTCACTTAAATTTAGTCTTACAACTTTCAGTGGCACAGCATCCAGTGTGATCTTTAGTTACTACACAAGCACTGACACCCTCTCATGCTCTCATTCACAAGAATCTCTTATTGTGTGTGTGTGAGAGAGAGTGTGTGTATGCACTCAGGGAGGCAAAGTTTATTAACTTTCTCTTAGCCAATGGGGCACCTTGTGCATTTTTCCTGCTGACCAATGGGACAGATTGGGAGGTTGGAGGTGGGTGTTGCTTAGCAACTGCAGGTAGAATCTCAGATCATGTCGGACCCATTGTTTTATCTTGCCTCCCTGAGAGACATTACATGCTATGTGTTGTGATTTGTTAGTAAAAAACACCTCTGTGCAAATGCGTCACAAAGTTGTTAACTCTATTTTTGTATTGTTGAAGATCACAGAGACTTTACTGGCATGTCACCTTTAAGTGAGAGCACTTTTAATTGATTGTCATTATATCACTACAGGTAGTCAAGTCACTGGAGCACAAACAAGTGAATTTTGACTTTGTTTTATTTTTTGCTCCTGATTCACAGATAATAACCTCCACTGAAGCTCACGCAGTGTCAGAGATGAGTGGTTATAAACAAAGACAACTTGCCAAAGGCAAAGATTCTACATTTATGTGAAGCCTCTGCGTTTGCAACATTTATACCATCAAACTAATGCATGTTATTTTGATTATTCTTAAATTCTCATTAAAGAAACCTGGAGTGCTGCATAAATTAAATCACAGACTGTTTTTTTTAAATCCAGTGTATGAATCGAGCCTTTATGTTTGTGCATAGCCAGCAAGAGAGACACCGACTACTACATACAAATATAAGCATATGATCCCTCCTACAATGTTCCTGACTCCCACAAGGCAGCACGTCACAGCTGTGAACTTTTCGTCCTCTGTCTAATTAGATGACCTGATATCTTACAGCAATATGTCACAGTGGGATAACTCGCAGTGAGCTGACCACCAGCACTGTCTGTCCTTTTACCACTAATAGTGT
>JAPZDX010000001.1:12077026-12091971 GCA_029783625.1 Naso annulatus | reverse complement strand
AGCAAAGGAATAGATATCTAAGTATAAAGTGAGAACTATCAGCTTGTACGCAATATTGGAGCACATTTGTGGAGCTACTTCAACTTGAAACAGCTGTCAGACAGAGTGACTCTGGATAAGGTGAGTCTTAATACACCCTTACAGAGATTTAAACTAGAGCTGAAATAATTAGCCAGTTGTCACACACTTACTCACCAACAATTTCGGTAATCAGTGGATCTTTTTACTTATTTATCAAGCAAAAGCTTGAATGACCCTGAATGTGAATACATGTATTTGGTGCATTCCTCTGTTCTTAACTCTGGGGTTTTCGACAACATTGTATTTTTGAAGAGGCCATCTTGGGTTGTTGGGTTTTTTTCTTAGTAGCCCAAAGTAATAGTTAATCGATTAAAGCTGAAGTAGGCAGTTTATTTTTGTTGACACTGTGCAAAAATTCCATAATAACCTTTCAGCATATTGTAATTACGATGGTCTGAGAGAACATTACACTCCTGCCTTTCTCCTTGGCTCCATATTTCAGGCATTAGAAAATTAAGACCGTGACGGTGACTTTTCAGCCAATCACAGGTCATTTCAGAGAGCATGTGTTCCTATGGACTGCACTATGCTGTGCTTCTTAGCAACAGGTGACCTCGCTATGAGCTGATTGGCTGCTGAAACAAGTGACATGCCTAACATTCCGAAACTGGCCTCTGGTGACTTGACAAGCTGAGTTGTAGGCGACCCCGTCAGCCAGTGTTGGTACCAGATAAGCTCGACCTGCCAGATCGGCTAGGTGTCCTGCGCTTACAGAGGACATAATGCATTAACCCACAAAATATCTCACAAGAATGATTATTTTAACTCAAGCAATGATCTTTTTCTAACTCTAGTTAAGTGTTTTTGTCTAAAAAATAAGCAGATCTTTAACACATCATTGTCACATCATTATTAAAGTGAAAATAGAGAACTTTTTTCACTTAACTTTGTCATTATGATGTATAACATAATTAAACAGTGTAATAGTGGTTGAAAAATGACACCATTCGCTGCTAAATTGTCTCCAATATGTGCTGTTTTAATCATGATGTTTCCTTTGCCACTGGAACGAGGGTTTTGCGATAAAATGACAAATGAGTGACGCTCTCTGTACTCTCTGTCCTAATACGCCGGTCTACGCTGTGCGTCTTCCTGACAGATGACATCGGTACGAACTGTTTAGCTCACTTCTGCCAACAACAGAGTGTCTGCCAGCCACACCATCAGGTGGTTAAACCTCAAGCTGAGATGGACCAGTTTACTCTGCCACAACTTTTGCTGCCACAGTTTCGTCTTAGGTTAAACTGGACGTAAAAGAGACAGCAACAACAAATGAAATAAAACATGAGCCGGTGCAAAAGGCTGCAGCAGATATGCTTCCCAACGAGTCTCATGCTATAGCTAGCATTAGCTTGCTAGCTCGTTTGCAGAAGTTATCTACTGCAACTTAACATAACGAGGTTGTACTAGCTGCACAATGAAGAAACAATATCACAAGAGTTTAACAAACCAAGGATTACTATCACACCCACTTGTGTACTGTAAATTGGAGAGTGTGTGCTATACTCACTACACAAGCTAACATTACCAAATGTGATTCTGTTGTGGTGTTGACAAAAATAAGGTTACAAAGGGCTTCATAATAAAGGGCAAGAAAGCATTAGTTGATTAAAAAGACAATGACTGCGAGCTGATTACAAATATCACGCTAGCATGCTTACACGCTAATTACAAATCGCATGCTAGCATACTAATACAAACGTCATTTTATGTTAACATGCTAGCACTATTAGCAGATAAAACAGTCATTTAAAAAAAAATTTTTAAGTTCGTCTCGTAGTCCAAGTTGGCGGACTGCTTGCACATGTGCAGAAAACAATAACCAATCATGATGTGAGACCGCCATACAGCCAATCATAATGCATTACGTCTTCTGTAAGTGCAGGACCCCGAGCGGATCTGGCAGGCCGAGCGCATCTGATACCTACACTAGCTTGAGTTGAGCAGAGATGGACCAGTTTCCCTGCAACCATTTCTTGTTGTGAATTTCTGGTGTAAACTGGCCTTAAAAGAGAGAGAGACAACAAACGAAATAAAATGCAAGCAAAAACAGGGAGGGGAGGGTGCAGCTGTGTTGTGTCCTTGGGAGTCTAATGCTACAGCTAGGTTGATTTCCAGACGTTGCCTACCCCAGCTTTAAGTGAAAATTGTATCTACAAATGAGCGGAAAATGAGTTGTGACAAATGTCTTTTTCAACCAAAGGAACGGTTTTGTATAAGCACTGGTAGCCTTTGAATATTTTTAAATATAAACCAGACATATAAAAAGACAGCAATGAAGTTGGTTGTTGTTAGTGGACTTTGAAATGATTAGACCTTACAGCAAACATCCATCCTCAAGGACATCACATGTATACTGTCTGTATAAGTCAATGAATGTAGACAGCACAAAATGTTTTTTATCCTCAGGTAAAATCTACCGGACAATGGTGTAGCTTGTCCAATACCCACAACAAAAATGTATCTGATTTGTCTGTTGTTGTCATTGCTCGCCCAGCAGTTTGCTGTTAGAAACATTTTTTATTCAGCAAACAAAATTTTGTGAGAAAACAATGTGGCAGCAAATACTTGGCCTCGATCAGTACATAGCTGAATGTAGGCAGGACCTTGTGTATAGTGGGGGATGGGTGAGATTTACAGTTTCCTTTACCAGGTAATGTCTCCTGTTGTGAAACAATGTGACAGAAAATCAGTACAGCTGTGATGGCTCAGCAGTGTTGTTTGCCCCTCTACATTCTCCTCCAGGAGCTTAACCAAAGTCCACCTCAAATGTACTGTATGTAGCCTGTGGATGACTCATCCTCAGGAGAATGAGCTGTATGATGCAGGTAGCCTTGCAAATAAACATTTCACGATTTGCAGAGTCTACTGAAGCACTATGCTGACTTACTGTCTGAACCCACAGACCACAAATACAAACTCAGATAAACCAATTCTGTTTGATTCTGCCTGTAAGGCACAAAGTGAAATATCCTCTTGTGTGTTTGTGACCCTTCTGTGTGACACATGTAACGACTGTCACCAAAACACACAACAATGAGACACAATTACAGTTCTAGTCATTTTGTTTATGGAAACAGCAAATTTGTCATCATTGCACCAATTGCCAGAGACCAATTTAATTCCCAAACCTGCTGGTGTGATACAATGCATGAGTGTATGCTCATTATTACCCTTTACCGCAACTTCCGTGAAACACTGCACAAGTGAGTGAATGGGTGACTCCACCTCCTTGTGGTTGGGGAGTATGCAGATATTCAAATGATTGTTCGTTTCCTGGCAGCCTTTTAAAGGTGTTCCCTTCAGATGCTCTGTAAGTCCTCCCTTGTCCCTCATTGTTTGCAGCATGCCGTTTCTCTGTCATATTTGCTTGTGCTGTTTGTACTATAAAGTTTGTCGCTAATGGGGGGGATTCTCCACCTGATGACAATAAAGCTTCAGTGATGGTTTTGTGAGGGCTAGCTCTAATTTTTTTTGTTTGTTTGTTTAATTAGACCTTAATAATCCTTGTGGCCAAATTTGCACTTGGCACTTCTCTTGTCCCAAATGTTCAGAATCAGTGGGCACGGCCTGGGTAAGAACCCATGTTTGAGGCCAGGCTGCAAATGGTAGGAATATTACTAAAAAAATACCCAGCATGTATGTTTTGGGGGCAAATAATATGGAAAGAGCAGTGTTTTAAACTGTATTGGCCTGTGACTCATTATAAACTATGTCTTTTAACCCCCTAGTCACAGATTGCATATGTCTCCAGCTTATAACCATGGAAACTAAAGGGTGATTACACCTACTGATTGGTTTCTTTTAATACGTTTAGAGGCCTGAAGTAGTAAAAAATATCAAGTAGGCCTAATTTACAATAAAAAGCCAATATTAGAAGAAAATTAAACTTTTGTGTAGTCAGAAAGAGTAATTTCTCCTCTTTCCTATCCTCTCCTATCCTCTCCTAAATCATGGAGAGAATGCCGGCACCACACATGAACCATGTTTTTTATTTTGACTGAGTAGGTACCATCTGTGAAGAAACAGTGCATGACACTAAGGAACCATGCTGCACATTAGTAACAAATATTAATGTCTCACCAGTGTTAGGGAGTAACTAGTTACATGTAACAAAATTATGTAATTTAATTACAAAATAAATGTAATTGTAATCAGTTACAGTTACTAAAGAAAAAATGGGTAATTAAATTACAGTTACTTATGAAAATTTAGGTGATCACAAAGAGGGTTGTATCTAAATATTTTCTGTAAAAAGCTCAGGCTATATGTTGAAGAATGTTCATTTTGTTGCTTTGCATGTTGTTGATGTGCACAAGGCCGTTTGTAAAGCTTGATGCTATTCTGATGCTTTTGATTGGTTCTCTTGTTTGTATTTTTACGGCACCCCACGTCTGCCATTAACGCTGCCTGGTTTAAACAACTGAAAATGGTGAACAGTTGAAAATGTTTGTTAGAAATTTAGAAAAGGAAATCAAATGTAATAAGTTACATTACTTTATTAAAGTAATTGAGATAGTTAAAATCCTTATTATATTTTAACTTAGGTAACTAGTAATCTGTAACCTGTTACATTTCCAAAGTAACCTTCCCAACCCTGTGTCTCATACAGGACAGTAGATGATTGTCCGACTGCACATTGGTTGCAGCAAAGTTAATTTGTCAGTAGTGATGAAGTTCCCCTGCAGGGGAAAGTGTAACCTCAACCCAACACCTCAGACCTTCACATATCCTGACTTCCATTTAATTCCACAATTGAACAACTTTTTATTCAAGCCCGGTCTATCTTAAATAAAGTTAGAGCCAGTGCACTCCCCACACAGGTGCTCTCACTTGTTTAGCTGGATTAGATCTCGCAGGACTGCGTGGGTGTGTACAGACTGTGCTTCATTCACATCTGCATCGCTCTCCTGTTGGTTTCGTTGCACCTGTTAGAGAACTACAAATAACTGCAAGTAAATGTTTTCTTTCTTTCTTTCTCTCTTTCTGTTTGTCAACACAAAAGCACAATTCTCCTTGATAATTTAATGGTATGTGTACGTATGTTACAGCCATCAATTTCAACTGTTCCATTCACATTTTTTACATTTCCTGTCAAGTTTGCTTTACTTGACTTTCTTTAAGAAGTATGTTTCACCAGCATTGCTTGCAAGCATTTTAACTTGTTTGTTAGTACTGTATCTATCTAACATTTTGTAACACTAAGATAACCAAAGAAATGACGCTTTATCACTTTATCTGGCATTAAAAGAATATTTTTTGAGCGACTGAATGTGAACATAACTGCTAACTTCAGACTTTGCATTTGGTATTGGTATTTGGTATTTTACAGTCTTAAATGAAAAGTGACATCTCTCAAAATACAAAAATTATATATTTATTTATATATCTCCTGAAGAAAATATTAAAACTAATAAATATGTTCAAGTAAATTTATTATAACACTAATAAATCCCCTTATGACAATTTGGTGAATCATTTCCATAATGAAGTGACAGTACATTGTCAGTGTATTAATGCTGCTGAAAGCTTGGAGTACTCAGCAGAGGTTCTCTTCAGAAAAACCTTTGCCTAACCTTATTAATTAAATTATGCTTAATGACAACAGTCATTAACAGTCATGAAGTTTAACTGATCATCATGCCAGTTTTCATGAGAGTTTTCATGAAAGTGTAATGCCAGCCTCATGCACACCCTTTCAAATAACGTGTTACCATGGATATTATGGTAGCCATATGTGGGCTGGATTTCTGAAGATAGAGCTTAATTAAATTTCCCCCTGCCGACTATGGCCTTCAATTTAAAAAACCTGCAAAACCTTGCGCCTGCTTTGTAGAGATGAGAAATTTTCCACTAAAAAACAAAAAAAAAACAGCCTTTACAAATGAGTAATATTGGGCAATATGAGCAGCCAGCCACACTTATCATATCTCCTCCCACTTGTTGCTTGTTCCTCCCTCAAATACATGTGGGAGAGGGAAGCACTTCCCTGCTTACACACACACGGTTTCACTACTAAATGACAGGAAACTGCACTTCCAGGCCGAAGCGCCTGTTTGATAAATAACATGCGTGGCTCCAGGCGCACAATGCGTCTCAAAGACTCAAAATTTGGCCAACAGCCTGTGTGTGTCTCTCTGACAGACACAGTGTGCACAGCCACACACACACACACACACACAAACTCATGGTCTCACACTCTGTCGAACGTACCGTACACACAAAAACAAACACTGGGTCTCTCTTTCTTGCCCTTTCTCTCTCTCTCTTCAATGATTAAAAAACAATATCCAGCTTATAACTGCAAGTTAGTCAGACACCCACACTCATTTGCAGTGAAAGGCAAATGACCCTGGTGATGAGTCATTGCATTCACTCAGAGATTTGCTTTATTCAACATGCTGAAATCTCATAAGGCAGAGTGAAGCAGTGGTTATCGCCATTGTGCCTGAGTGAGCTCAGGTGTGCCTGACGTTTTTTCTCAAACTTGAAAAAAAAATTCTAGCAAAAATAGCACAAAACGTCATGAAAATGCACTTAAATTAGACACACACACACACACACAAACTTGGACACTTCACAATTTAAAAAAGGCTTCCTTAGCCAGTGATCATACTAGGCTTTATAAAATATTTTCTACCAATCAGTAATTAGGTGTTCCATGGAAATTAGCTTGGTAAGTAAACATGTCATCATAGTTAAAGAATCAAGTCTGGCAGGAATAATTAAGTTGTCCTTTAAGGCATCTAAAACCTGCTGTGACAATAATTACAGTGATTATGGCAACTGTATTTTATTCATGTGTTTGATTGCATGCACTGCAAAGCTGAAATTATTAATGGTGTGGAATCAGGAATCCTGAATAACCAAAGTGAATGAGTGGTAATTTATATTCACTTTGACAAATAAATGTACACGAGAAACACATATACACACACATTACACACACGCAAAGTTTACATGTAAATATCATGTGGGGTCAGGGGCAGAGGGTGGATGAAGACTGCAATGATTTGCATATAAAATGTGCAGAACATGTTTGCCTTCAAAATGTGGATATGTGGCCTTAGAGGTGATGGCAAGTTCAGCGTTAGCTTTAGCAATTTGTTTCTGTCCATCTGTTGAACAGTGCTGATTCCTGCAGAGTCATCTCCTGGTTCTTCTGTTGAGAATGTGTGGTTTTGTTGTTCAAAACAATTGATGCAGTCATCCAGCCAGAAAGTATTTGTTGTCATCATGAAAACCCTTTTTGTTTTCTGTTTTTGTTTCCTCATGTAGTGACAGAAAGAGCAGAGAATTGTGAACAGGATTTGTTCAATCATGGTTTTAAAAAAACACTGACATAAAAAAACTGTGATAATCTTTAATTGGTGCATTGTTCATCTTTTTTTCATTTTTATTATGGATCACAGCTGATGGGCGAGGAACTTTGCCTCACACATCTGTTGAACACTAGGCGCACACCACTTCATAACAAACTGAACAACTGAAGCAAAACTTCTCCGATATCGCCCCAGTACATCTCTGCCACGTGGTATAGTGGTCCACCTCTTAAAAAATCCACTGCAAGATTGCCTAATCACAACCCAAAATGAAAACAGTATCGATGAGTTGGCAGTTGTTTGCAAAATAGTTCACCCAAAAATGAAAATTCAGTCATTATCTACTCACCCTCCTGCTGATTGAAGGTTGGGTCGAGTTTTTCAGTTCATAAAACACTGCTGGAGTTTCACCGGAAAAAGGCATTGCAGTCATCCTCCAAACAATTCAAGTGAATGGTGGTTAAATTTAATAAAACCATAAAATGCCTCCATTCCATACTGCTCATCCAAACTAATCCAAGTGTCCTTAAACATGCCAGGTTGTTTTGAAAATATAACTGAGGCCATATTTTTAGCCTCACTGTTCACTGTAGCCTGAGCCATGTTCATGTGCACATATTGTCTCCCATCTAAGGAGCTACAGGCTACTTTAGATTTCTTTAGAGAAGCAATACAGAGGCATTTTATGGTTTTATTATGGGTTTTTTTGTTTGTTTTGTTTTGTTTTTTTGTTTTTGTTCTGTTTGCGTTTGAAAACTGGTCAGCATTCACTTGAACTATTTGGGAGATTACTGCAACAACTTTTTCCTGTGAAACTCCAGCAGTGTTTTGTGGACTAAAATACTTAACATGACCTTCCATTGGCATGAAGGTGAGTAGATAATGACTGAGTTTTTATTTTTGGGTGAACCATCGTTTTAAAGGAAAAATATGTACTATATGGCTGGAAATTAAATTTAAAACTGAAAAATCAAAAGAAATTACAATACCAACAGAATGTGACAATGTGACGTTTTGATGTTCTGATGTTGTGTCAAAGATGCATTTGTGTTTATTATTATGTCCCAGTTGTCCACTGCGGTTAGCATGCTAACCAGCTGACCCAGCCCTTCTTGTCTGCAGGATAGCTGACTGATCGTGAAACACATTTCATTCAAACTTGACTGAAACAAAGAAAAAAAAACTCTTAATTGCATTCAGCAGAAGTTATTATTAAGAAAAATTGAAAAAGACCAACATCGGGAAATTTGTGCAACTGCAGTATGCGTACAACAAGCATATTACAGTTAGATCCAACAAATATCCTCTAAAATGTCAGACCTTGACTATACTGATTTGTATTTGTGCTGCAGCTAGACACAACTGACCGAAAAGTAAAGACTGGAGATCTTCAGAAAACTGTGATTCACACCCTCTGTCTTCCTTCTATTTCAGGGACCAGCAACCTTTACTATCAAAAGAGTCATTTTGCCCCTCTTCCTCGCCATAAAAATCTGTCTGAAGCTACAAAACTTATCTGAGCCTCATAACGACCGTACACGACTTTAAAAGACTAGGTTACATGGTCACAAGTTTTCATAGGCTGAAATGACCATTTATTAATTTTTTCACAGTGGGCTGTTTATGCTTAGTAGTACTTGAACTTTGAACAAACCTATTTGAGTCCTCCTTGTGTTTATGAAAATTAAAAAAGATAAGATAAACCTTTATTGTATCCCTTGGGAGAAATTTGTCTCTGACATTTGAGAGAACGCAGACTGCCCGCTCAAACATGTAAACATGTACTCTGTTAATAAATCAAACATTTTGTAGTAGCATAGCATCAAAACAGTAGAAATAAAAAATAAGTAAACTAGTTTCAATTTAATTTTGACTAAAGTCAATTTAGGGTTAAGTTAATCCTCAACCATGTAGCGATCAGCCCTCAGCTTGATCATAAAATACAATATTGGCTCATGCTCATTCAGTTTATTAACAAAATGGCAACTTGAGAGCACAGATACTATTCCAGGTGATTATGCATTTTTACAGTCAGAGAATGGAAAAATGAATCTATGACATTATTTTTCCTTCCTGTTTCTTGGGGCTCCCTGCCCTGTTTCAGATGTGTCCCTGATTCAAATGATCAGCTTGTTATCAAGCTCTGCTTAAGTCTGTTAACGAGCCATTCATTTGAATCAGGTGTGTTGGAGCAGGGAAAGCAGAGAAAACATGCAAGTTGAAAAACACTGCTCTAGCTTTACAACAATGATAATGTTTAAAATGATAACCACTATTTATTTCTATATAATTTTTTTGTCAAAGCCACAGAGAGCCACTGCAGAGGGGTAAAAGAGCCACATGAGGTTCAAGAGCCACAGGTTGCAGACCCCAGTTCTATTTTCAGCATTCTCTCAAAACGGTCTGTGTAAGCATACTCCTCCTCCTTTCCCTCCTCCGTGCAGGCCTCCACACTTCGCTGTACTCACAACCCCTATACCAACACAAAATAAACACAGCCAGGACACTGATAAAATGACACTTATAGCTTGCACTTCTGACTCGTCAACGCAACAAAGTAACGTGGGAACAGTGTTGTTGTTTTGTTTTTTTTATTAGCAGCAGTTTAGACATTAATCCAGCTCATGTGCTCATGGCGAGTAGGTAGATAAATCCACATCGAATAAATCTACAAGAAAGAAGAACGCTATCAACTTCTGTCTGGTGCTTGCCTCTTTAGGAAAGCTTAACAGTTAACTTTCCTTCAGTCACCTGGGAAAAAAAACACTTTATTGGAGCCATCTCTACCAAAGTGCTGTAATCCCTGAGGCAGAGAGCAGAGTGCAGCGGTGTCTGAGCAGAGGGGGGTAAGGGGCAGGCACAGCTCTGTGTGCACGGAGCTGGCATGCCCATATGAGGAAGTCCAGCACACATTGATATCAGTGTAACAACACAGTTAGTAACAATAGAGCGTGCAGAGCTCAATTCCAAATGCATGTACTTCATTACATGACGCCTCAGCATCGTTGAACACGAGTATCTGACATAACAGCATTTATAGGTCAGAAAAGACGGAAAAGCATAATAGCTCTCCTTTAAATATCGGCACATAACGGAGAACATATATGCCGATACCAATACATATCAGCCGATAATTTTGGCAAATTGATATATGAGTCGGGCCCTAGCAAAAACACCTGAAACCTCCACCACAAAGTGAACTTATCAGAACAGAGAGTAAGAATTTGCATTTGAACAACCACCAACTCTGTGTCAGTCACTGCTAGTCATAAGCTAACAAGCTAACAAACAACATTGGACAAATAAAAGATGCTAACTACACTTACCATCTGATATCTGTTAGTTGCCGATTTTGATACACAGTGGACAAAGTTACATACCTGTTTGAGCCTCAGTCTGAACTTTAAATTACCTTTAATTTCAAATGTAAATATCTGCTGCTTTTCTTTGTTTTGTGGGATGATAAACTGATGTAAACTTTCTTAGGCTTTTTGTACTGTTAATCAGACAAAACAGGCATTCTGCATACACCAATTGTTATTATAAGAAACTGTGATAAGTGTTGTGCATGATGATTTCTAGATTTTGTAACAGTTAACTAAGAAAATAATCAGCAGCTCAAATCATCATGAAATAACAATTAGTTGCAGGCCTAATTAAAACAGATGGATAATTTTGATAATTATCTGAACATTTTCACACAAGAAACCTCCACAACACCATACAAATCATTCTGATTTATGTGCAGCATGTTTTTAGTTTGTACTTGGACAGACTTGTGAGTCGTGTCAGAGTGTGTGCGGGCGGTAAGATTACTTTATTTTTTCTTGGCCTTAAAAAACTTTCTAAGCGATCGTGATTTATTTCACATGGATGCAGCAGATGCAGATGACAGATGTTAAAAGAAATGGAAAACCAAAAGGGACAAAGCCTTCCCAAGGCAACAGTGAAAGGTGTCCAGTCTGTCTGACCACAGTTTGTTCAAGGTTCCTGAATGAACCTGAGACTCATTTTTGGGCATTAGGCCTGAGGGCTGCAAGTGTTATCTGGCTGCATCAAGTTTACTTTGTTTAAGAAAAGAAAGAATAGTGGAGTGTATGGGGGAGGGAGTGTAACGGGAGTCTTTAACAGGGAGTAAAAGGGTCTGAAAGGATTTTGATCCAGTGATATTATATATCTGTCCTGGTCAGGGTAGACAAAAGCACACAGCAAACCACCAGAGAGCGAAGCATGTCATCTGAATAGTATGTCTTCTTTGCAGTGTTGTACATCCAAAGGCTTTGTGTGCCTGAATTTGGCTGGTAGAAGGCACAAAGGAGGCAGTTTGTTCGCCCCTGACAAGTGTGCTTTTATTTGCTGCGGCCCTTTGATGTATAGAGAAACTTTGGCTGGGATATCCCTCGCAGACAAATGCACGAGAAATCCCACTCCTTTGTATTATCCTTAACAATCCCCTCACCATTCACTGCAAAGCTTTTATTTCCTTTAAGACCTTTATTTTAAACTTTGTGCCTACTGTCTGTCTGTCAACTGTAATGGGGAATCTTGTTTGACTTTATTGCACAGAGGAGGGGGTTTGACGAGGAACTGAGGGCATTCGGTTCATAGATGAAGAGCATCACCTGATCGTGTGACATTGTTTACCAAGAGAGTCTTGTTGACATAGTAAAGAGGTGTTAAAATATGAAGACCTGTCATAACAATATTTAATGTCTATTTAGTTGCTTTCTGGAGCCTTTTACTTTTTTCCTTATTTAGATTGCGTTTGTCATCTTGTAATGAAAGTGTAGATGTTTAACTGAATTGTCAAGTGTTTTACAGGAATAGTTCAACAAAATTCAGTCAAATTCTGTCAAAAATCAGAACTTTATATCTGGGTATTTACTTTGCACAAAAAACGGCGTGAAAAAACGACACGCTGTGACTTAAAGCTGCAGTAGGAAACTTTGGGGTAAATGTCAATAACTTTTTGTGTTCTATTTGGAAAAAATGTCATAATACCCATTGATAGTTATTAGTAAATGACGTGATCTGAGAGTTTCGCAAGATCTCTGTGTTTTCCCATCATGCCTCTGCATTCAGGTTTGGTAAAAATACTATCATTCCTGTTCTATTTGCCCAATCAGTGACACTCTCTGTACTCTCTGTCCTGATTCGCCAGTCTATGCTGCACTTCTCAGTGATAGGTGATGTCAGTGCGAGTCGATTAGCTGTTTGTGCCTCACGTTCAGACTCACCTCTGCCGACAACAGAGTGTCTGCAAACAAAAGTGTCAGTCGGCTCAAGCTCGAGCTGAGACAGACCAGTTTACTCCGCTGCAACTTTACCTGCAACCGTTTCGTCTCAGTTCAAACTGGACTTGAAAGAGAGAGAGACAACAAAAGAAATAAAACATGAGCCAGAGCAAATGGCCACAGTGAAGTTGTTTTCCAACGAGTCTTATGATGCAGCTAACGTTAGCTTGCTAGCTTGTTAGCAGAAATCACCTACTGCAACTTTAACATACATATCTGTCAAAGTATTTTTCTTGATCAGGTGCAGTCACTTCTCTTGCCAGGCAGCTGGTGTTATTTCAGCATTCTGTTTTCACACTTCCGTTTTTTGTGCAGACATTGTGTCAGGATATATGTGTATTTTCACAACTTGTTTTGTAGCGTGAAATTATGGAAAACTCCAGTTTAGAGGCCGACCAATGCTGGATGTTTTCAGCTGTACGAGATCTAATTATTTGGGGGTTTAATGACTCTGCTGACAATTTATTGGCCTTTTTTTAAGTAGACAAATAACATAAACAAACACTTTGCTAACACTTTACAATAAGGGCCAAAAGATTTGAGTAGTTAGAGTAGCTAATGATCAGTTAATGACTTCTTAAAGGGAAAATCCACCACTTTTCATGCGGATGTCCAATCAATGTTAATGGTAACTGTAGTCAATTAAAGCAATAAATTCCTCAGTTTGTGCTATACTGACAGAGAAAGCTGAGTTTTCTGAGTTGTCCTGCTCACATGGCTGTTCTTTTAGTGCCTCCATGTACCAGGATGCATTGCATCACAAAAAAACAGTACTTAAGAACATTTCTTTTATTTATTATTGCATAGTTTTCAAAAAGGGGGGGCTATTTACAGACCTCAGTAGGCAAAATGGATGTGTGCTATATTTTAAATGCACATGCATTTTCTAATTTGCATGTATGTATTATAAACCTCAGGCATGTTTTAATAAAACAGGCGTGCAAAGTAGGAATAACACGCGCATGCAATTTATAAAACGTGTTATCACCATCTGCTTTATAGACCTTCAAATTATTGTTTGTTATTTATCAAATTGTTCCTGATTCATTTCTCACTTATGTTTAGCTGATCATTAGCATTTCTTATAGAGTTTGATTTA
Source organism: Naso annulatus (assembly GCA_029783625.1). Lineage (NCBI taxonomy): Eukaryota > Metazoa > Chordata > Actinopteri > Acanthuriformes > Acanthuridae > Naso > Naso annulatus. The sequence continues at coordinate 12,078,175 of JAPZDX010000001.1, read as the reverse complement.
CAGTCACTCACTTACTGATGTTTAACCAGCACTTAGTTCCACATTCATTCCTCATTTGTTTTTTTGGGGTAACTAGAATTTTGTGACCCTTATTGTAAAGTGTCACTGTAATAGTGACTCCATTTCTTTTTTTTACATGTTTTGTGTTTTCCTACTTTCTTAATAATTTTTGGCTGGCATATACAATGACACCTATATCAGCATTGAGTTTTATCATCCTGGCCAGTTTCAGGAGGCCAATTGCTCTGTATCTCAAACTAAAAAGTTATTCCAGAGATTTCTGGGAATTTTTCATCCATTGAATTGAGTCAGGATTTTGTTTAATTTCCCTAATTCTGAAAATGATGTCATGACACCAAGATGTTTGTTGCATCATAGTCAAAAGCTCTTTCATAAATTGGACAGCCTCCCTTTTTCAAAGTACACACAGCGATCAAATAATAGAAATCAGACATTATTTCAATAACTCTGTTTAATTTACCAGAAAAACACACAGAGAGGTTCATTTGTATTTTGAAAGCAAATCACAGTGTGTAATCTATAATAACAAAATAAGTGGAAGTTGGGTAAACAATCTCCACAAAAGGTCCATTTATTGGTGCTGCTGCTATCACATATCCATTGTTTAAACCCCTGAGCAAACTCCATCTGCAAATGAAGATCAAGTGATATGATCGAAAGCTCCAGAACAGTTAGTGAATTGTCCTTATGTTGAGATTGTCTCTTTAACTCCAGTTTTAAGGTCAACGATGCCCTGTATACCTCAGATTATACAGATTTTCATTTTTATGGTGGTATTCGTTTTTTTTTTATTTTCTTTCAAACGGCCACAAATGATCTCATGTTTGTGTAATTAAAATATACATTTTTATTAAATCAGTAATTTCCCTGGACAAGGGGAGGAGAAAGTTCACACACTCACACCTGGGAGCTGCCCAGTGTTCCGCCACAGTTTTACACTGTCGTCACTGAACAGTTGGGACTTCAGTGATTCTGTGTAACAGCACTTTGACAGCTGCTGTTGAGGCAGAGCTCGGTGTCACATCCCTACACACAGCTTTTGTCAGTCAGTCCACAGATTTGAACTGCCGGCTTCCAAGTCACGAGCCTCCTCCTCCTCTGCAGGCTGCCACTGCTTTCTTTTATATC
>JAPZDX010000001.1:12003594-12018928 GCA_029783625.1 Naso annulatus | reverse complement strand
AAAAACACTGAGATTACTTTAAATAAAGTAATTTTAGGTGAAAATACAAATAAGGCAATAATGCTCCAGCAACATTTTAAGTTTTCCCTGCCTCAGCCAAGAAAGACAGTAAACAGTCAAACACACTGGCCGGCCTGTCAGGCTGTTTTATTAGATAAAACATTTGGAGGAATTGAAATACTGTTAGAGATTAACGTGGGCAGCATTTAATTTAGCTTGTGGAAATGGAGCTCATTTTAAAGTTTTAGGTGGCTCAGTCCATTACAGTTTAGAGGCTGAGGCTCACTGTATATTTTGTATGGAAAACCTTTCTCTGCTAGATGGCCATTGATTGTGGCTGTCAAATGAAAATTGGAATAAAAAGCACAATATTCTCCTCTAAAATGTTCATTAGGAAGCGCAATATTTCTCTCTACATAGAGGTAAAACATTTAACTATATGTATACATACTGTATACTAGCTGTACTAATACTCTAAGTATTTTTATGTAACAATTGCGGCAAATCAAAGTAGTTTAGTTGGGTACTCTGGTCTCACCTGCTTGACCACGCCCTCCGAGGGAAAATTCCCATTACGTCACTAAAGATAATTACGGAAGTGAACCAGGCAACGGAACACAGACAGAAACCCAAATAAGTTGGTGTGAACACTTGGCTAACGTTAGTACTTACAGGTAAGTTACTGCCGCTTTATTAACTGTTGATCGATTTAAAACGATCACATTTTTAACACTGTTTTAGTGTGTTTAATCGTTTGTTTTGATTTTGACAGCGTTGAGCGAGAGCTAGGCAAGGTAGCTAACGTTAGCACAAGCGATGACAGAACAGAAGACTGCTAATGTTAACGAAGCCAAGGCAACCTAGCTAACGTTAATAGTCAGATTTGGCAACTCAGACACAGGTTCGGATTTCTAAACGTGTCTATGAGATATATGACATACTAAAAGGGAGAATGAAATCGTAACATTGTAACGTTCAGAGTGGCATAACGCTAGCTTAGTGGTCGTATTAGCTTTCCGTAGCGTCAGGCTAAAGCTAACGTTAACTGCTCTGAGATGTGTACGTTTACGTTAACGTCATTCGTTTCGCTCTTCATTGCTTTGGTTACCAGAATAAATTCGTGTGTGTTGTGATGCATTTGTAAGGAGTTAATCTGAGGAGTCATTCTTTGAATGGGTTGGTCGTGCTCACATGATTGGGTGACTCACTGGGTCAGAGGTGGGGGCCAGCTTAGACGTAAAGTACAGGTTGGTTTTGTTTGTATGTTTTGATTTCCCGTGGATTCAGCTCCTCTCGTGTTCTCCACAGGTGGTCTATCACCATGTTTACACAAGGATTCAAACCAGAGAGGCTAAGAGTCAACCTCCGGCTAGTCATCAACCGACTGAAGCTCCTAGAGAAAAAGAAAAGTAAGTCCTAATACAAACTTAAATCACTGGTTTTAATATTCTACAGTTGATGTGGATCGGGTGGCGTCTTTTTGGCAAACAAGTGTGTTACATTTTAATGTTCCTCCCACTAATGACAGTACGTTTTCCCACTCCTGTACACAAATTTGAAATGAAGCTGAGCTCGCTCAGAAGGCAAGGAAAGAGATCGCAGATTACCTATCATCAGGAAAGGATGAGAGAGCACGAATCCGTGTGGAGCACATTATCAGAGAAGACTACATGGTGGAAGCAATGGAGATCCTGGAGCTTTACTGTGACATGCTGCTGACTCGCTTTGGCCTCATTCAGTCCATGAAGTGAGTAACATAGCCGACAAGGTGCACCGATAGCACTGTTTACATTCTGTTGCACAGTGTATATGATTTATCAACTATGAGGAATGTGGGGATGTCGCTTTATTTACTTTCTCTCTTGCTGTCATTGTGATATTCCTTGTTAAACACTCATCTCCTTCTCCAATTAGGGAACTGGACCCGGGCTTACAGGAGTCAGTGTCCACCCTCATCTGGGCCGCGCCTCGTCTCCAGTCAGAGGTTGCTGAATTAAAAATTGTAAGTAGATATAACCAAGTGCTGGCAGCATTGCCAACAACTTTAAACAAAATTTGTCCATTTATTCCTGTTTTGCTCGTCTTAACAGTCTTACTTCTAAATGCTTCTTTCAGGTAGCAGACCAGCTATGTGCAAAATATAGCAAGGAGTATGGCAAGCTGTGCAAGACAAACCAGATTGGCACAGTCAACGATAGGGTAGGCAATTTTTTCCACTGACTGCTTATGAGTCTGTTCAAGAATGCATGAACCTTTATTCTTGAAACATTTTAGGAGCATCTAATCACGTATCTGATGTGTTCGTAGCTGATGCACAAGCTTAGTGTGGAGGCCCCTCCCAAGATCTTGGTGGAACGCTACCTGATAGAGATCGCCAAGAACTATAATGTGCCGTATGAACCTGACGCCATGGTACGGGTGAGTTTTTAGGAATCATTAATTATTATTTACAATGTAAGCATAAGTAATACGTCATTGTTTTTATTTACACGCTTATTCACCCCGTGTCTCTGGACAGCCTGAGGTGACTCCTGGAGAAGAAGCCGACCTGATTGATGTGGACATGGATAAGAAGTTTGGAGGAGGCGGTGGTGGTGGTGGTGGTGGAGGTTTCACTGCTCCTGCTGCTACTATGCCCATGGCCATGCCTATGCCCATGCCCATGCCCATGCCTATGTCCAAGCCTATGCCGACAGCCTTCAACTATCCACCACCTTCTAATGGAGCTGTAAGGGATTGCTTTTTAAAAACCTCATTCTTGTTGTGAGTTGTGCGTTTGGTGAAAAAATGAGTTATAATGATTTGGCTGTTCTTATAACTGGCTTTAAAGGTACAGTTTACTCAAATCACAAAATAACACATTTCTCTTTTAGTGGTAGTGGTATTAAGTTATACAGACATTATCACGTTGAAATGCATATTTTTATATCTGCTGTTGAGTCTTTTGCTACCAACCCACTCAGAGTTTCTTGTTTAATGATTTTTTGCTAAGTTTTTCATAATAGGACCATGATTAGTAATTTTACTAATACTAGTTTACAAGTCATTACAAAAGAATCACACGGAGAGAGGAGTTCTAGGTAACAATGGAAATTGTATTTCTGGAATCGGAAAGTTCATGCTGTCTGCTGTGACGTGCCACGCTATCTTAAATCACAATCTATAAACAAAAAGAGAATGAATAGCAATTTGATTATTCTAAACAAAAGAACAAAAGCCATTTGTAATCAAATGTTCATCTGTTGACAAGTTGGCAAAACACCTAACTCCCACTAACACAGAGGTGAACAAAAAATTTGTTTTTTTGATGCTCAAATGATCCAAAAATTAACTTTGAAAAAATCAACAGTAGAATGTATAATTCATGGACATTGTTCTGGTTACTTAAAGTAGTCCACAGACGTCACTGTGGCTAGTTCTTTGTAATTTCTCCCTAAATTGTTTACAACCAAAGACAGAGACTGATAGAGAGGTCTGATAATTTTCCTGTAATTCATTTTACTAACTTTGGAAAATGAATCACATGATCAACCGTGATAGTGATGTTTGTCATGTGTGCTTCGCTCTTTGAAAATCAGCTGCAGATCAAATCGAGCACTCCTTAAAGTAACAGGGTAAATGTTGTGAAGCATGAACAAGTTATATGCAAACAGTATGTTAGACTTGTGTCTATGCCACAAAGCAGCACAAAAAGTTTATCGAATACATGGAAGCTCTGAAATCCCGTCCTTGTCCAGCGTCAACATAACGGTGATGCTGCACAGCGAGTCCATGTAAGTGGAGGCAGTGCTGGTTTATTTTGGCGGAAAAGTTTCTGTACAATTTTATTTCTGTATTGGTTCTTGTAGATGCACTGTGAAGAAATTTTCTTCAGTTCAATTCTGTATTTTCAATAGTAGCAGTGTACATTAACATTTTAACAAATATAAATGCACCCGAGACAGCTGGAAGGCTAGTTTTCATCGGCAGTCCCTTCACCTGATGTTGATGGGCATCCTAGAATGATTCAAAACAAAAGGTGAAAACATATTACATTGTAGTAAAAAAAAAATGTGTAATACGTCTTTTGTACATTAGCAGGAATGTAGCCCAACACGAAAGTGAAGGTGATCCTTCGCATTCAATTAATAATTGTGGTAACTGTGATCTCTGTGTCGATCAAAATAACTTGGGGTTATCACTTTGCTCATAATCGGCCTTAACCTGATTCGTTTTGTTCCAGGATCAGTTTAATGTTCCCGTTGGGACCTACAGCAACTTCCAGCATCCCATGGGAGGAGGGCAGCCCCCCCAGCTGCCCACTTCTCCCCCCACATACGAGTCTGTAAGTGACCGCACCCCTCCCATCCATGCCCCCCTCCTGTTCCACAGATGGACAGACGAACAGAGCAGGGCACCACTCAGGGAAGCGCAGTTTATTCGGCTTGCTTGCCGTTTTGCTTGTTGTCTGCTTATTTTTTTATTTTTTTTTAAACAATATTTCTCAGAGTAGGCCCAGATTCTGCTTCATCAGCATGAATATTGGTAGCAGGATGCGCTAATACTGTTGTAACCACTAACTTTGACTTCAGGTGCTCTGAGTGGGATTCAAATGAACAGATGAGGGTGTTAGGTGCGTTTTAGAAACCGTTAAGACTGGCCAGGTCCTGAAGTCTGTTTCTGTGTAACACACTAAAGGTGATGGCTTCTGTCAAATCCACTTGTTTTCACTTCATTTTATTTCCTTATTACTTGTTTTTACTTTCGCAGTGTTGAACGCAAATGTTAAGTTCGTGTCAATACTAACACTAATGATAATATCAATTTATTGCAACATGACGATGACATGATCTCTGACAACGTTTCTCTTTGTTTCAGATTGATGACATGACTAGTCAACCTTTTGTTCCTTCGCAGGCAGTAGGTGAGTTCCAACAAAAATCACCAACTGTTAAATATTATTCAGTGTTTTGTTGTTTTACTTAAAAGACCAAAACCAGCAATTCAGCCCTGTACCTATGATACACTGACTGCATGAATAGTGCGTATGCGCTTACCTCACTAAACTGTAACAACATGTGTGCCTGTGGTGCACAAACAGGCAGCATTTCTGCGGTGGCGCTGCTACTGCCAGACCTGTCTTTTTACAGTGAGTACTGCTGACAGTGACTCAAGCTCCGCAGAGACAGTAGATGAGATCCCGATCTCTTGCTAAAGCTCCACTGTAGCCAGCCACGAATCGTGCGTCTTATGCCGGCTGTGTAGCAGTAAGATGACTTCCTGACTGAGTCTCTTATCACGTGTTCAGCTGCCATGACCGTGGCTGCAAACAAAGATTTTCCTCATTGCTTTTCTTCTTAATAAGTGTTTTCTGCAGCTGAGCAATCATGTGAATGGTCATGTGATGTGCATTTTGCATTTTCAGGTGTGTTGGTATGGACAGAGAGTTTCTCAAATGGTGCTAGAATGCTCATCAAATGCTCATGTATAATTTTATTTTACAGCTAAATATCATTTCCTAAGATGATATTGTAATTTTTTCGCCACTGTTCATCCTAACAAAGGCACATGTCACCCAATGCCACAGTGTGGCCTGCAGATGTATTTTGAATGGTTTTTGGACAACAGTGGAAGTCTGTGACAAAGGAATAAGCTATCAGGCAATATGCAGTCCATTCTTAGAACAGTTTCATTGTTGGTTTTAGTCTTTCTGTAGGATTTTCGATCATTAGATTTATCTGGGAAGGATAACTGAAATTGTCCCTCCGGTATTTCATGTAAGAACAGCGTCTGTCCTTTCCTTTAATTACATTTTCCTTTGAGTCATTCTGCCTCCTGATCTTTGATTATGTGCTGTGTATATTTTTGTTACTCCACATTGTCTGTTGAAAACTCACCTCTGTTAATTTCTTGTCGTTTAGTAAACTGTCAGATATATTGCTGCATAAATTCAAACTAAATCCTGTTTTTACTCCACAGGTCCCTCGAAGCCATTTGACAACAGCGCTCTCCCAGAACTCCCCTCTGTGCCCGACACACTCCCCACATCCTCCTTCGGTGGAAACGCCACCACCTCGGATGACATCGACTTTGATGATTTGACGCGGCGGTTTGAGGAGCTGAAGAAGAAGTCTTAATTGCTATATCCCCTGTCAGTACACACATACACACAGAGACCCATGTCATCACCTACAAAGCTCAGAACAGGAATCGGAAAATGTTGAAGAGTAACAGTTTTGGAGAATTCTCTCCCTTCCACAGTGAATCTTATGTAGATATTAAACATACTTGTATTCTTACCTCATTAATATAAATATGACCATCTAACTGTGGTTGCTCACTCGACATTATGGGTTAGCAGAAATCTTATTTCTGTTTGCAGTACCAGTGAGTACCACGTTTTAATTTTCTGTACAACACTATATATAGTCATGCATAAAATCATGAAGGTGTCGACCACTGTTCACTCCCTCTCATTTAAGGTCACACCAGCTTTTATCTTTTTCCGTTTGTCTGAGTGATTCTCTGTGTAATCAGACCTAGATTTTATTTTTAGCTCTTCCCGGGGTTTTGGGTCAGACAGATATTTACAGTACATGCCTTGATTCTACTTTGTACACGCTGTGTCGCTGTGTCACTCAGTCCTGTCTCAGACCAGTCAAACAGGCCCGACTGGCTGCCCCAGTTTGGTGTGAAGCTTGCAGTCATCACAACAAAGCCTCCAGATTTTTTTCAAGGCGAGGACACAATGTCCAGTCAGTTTTTTGTAGAATTATCAGAACACATTGAAGCCATACCTTCAGTGTCATGCGCAGTCATGCTCTTTTGTCACTGTGGAAAGGATCATTTGAAACACTCCTTATGCTTCAAGGTGTATTTATACCAGTAAAAGGGTAATAATATCCCCAATTAGAAGCTTCTGGGTGACATATGTGACAGGGACGGTGGGGGACAAATGTATGTGATGTGAAGTGATAAAACGGTGTATGAAAATGTGTATTATAATGCATTTACAATTATATAGACTGACCTATTTACAGGAATGATTGACATGTACAGCAAAAAGTGTTTGGTAGCAGGGAGCTCAATATTTGACAAATCGGTTTTATATACAGCATCTCCAAATAAAGCTTTTCTGTTTTTGTTTGTATGAATGTCAGTTTTAACAAATACCTGCACTTTCATACCAATGAAGTACTTAATTTACAAGCAAAATGTGTGCAGAAAAAAAGCAATGACTCATCAACCTACTTTGACTGGTAGGACTTATTTATTGACCCCAGAGGAGATAAGTTTGTGGTGACCTCTCTGATCATGTGTGGGTGTCCTTTACTGTTTGTGCAACACTGCTTTTGCCTTATTCGTTACCATCTCATCAGAGGCCTTCCCAGTCTGTGCTAGGGTGACACATTTGTTATCCATTCAGACTGGGTTCATGTTACCTGCCTACGTCTCAGTTGATTAGATCACATTTTGCTTTGTTTTATTTAACCTGAAGATTACTTTCTAAAACGTTCTCAGTTAAAATTAGGTTAGAAAAAGTCTGTGTTGGCAAAAAAGGGTGTAGGTTTCTATTTTCTCGTGGATAAATCGGCAAGAAAGAGTTTTATTGTACAGACGTGACGCGTTGCTGCAACCCAACTGCACATGGCTCTGCCTGCATGGCGAATGGACGCCGGCCTTGAATGAAATGATGCTGGAAAGAACATTAAAAAGCTCTCCGGCTCAGTGGAAGAAACAGATTATTGATTTGTTTCAGATGTGTTGGAACAAGTAGAGATTATTAACACTACAGAACTGTGATCTGCTCCCTGTCTTTTGTATGTCGGACTATTCTTTCATGCTAAACCCTGAGACACAATATGGTGTCTTGTTGCAAAAAAGTTGGCATTTTTCCACTGTATTCTAAATTAACAATTTAATAAAAGATTAACTGGAACCGGAGACTTTGTTAATCACATACACAATGCTGCAGTATCAAATGATAACCAGCAGGGGTCCTCAGTGTATATGGAAAGAATTATTTCTAAACAGAAAAGCATTTAAGAGCAGAGCTCTCACTGTTATTTACAGATAAAGTACATTGTGTAATATTGAGATTTAGTTTTTTCTTATTTTAGATTACAATAATCTTAAGGTTAATGTAACAGGATATGAGAATAAAATGACTGAGATGTGCCATCTGTTTTTAACTGGGTTTGTATTCAGTGCATTAACTTGCATGCCTTCAGAGCTCACTAATGTAAAAAGTGGAAGTTTGTAAAGGAGCATCTCGCAGTTAACCATATTTTAAACCTCATTTTGTTAACATGACATGCATTTGAGAGACTATTTTGTACATAGTGGCGTACCATAACTGCATTCAACCTTTGCAGGAACAAAAGCTAGATTTTATTAAAAATGTTTAATATGAACTGTGTAGGTTTTCTTTTAAAATCAGTTTAGGACTTTAAGGTCACAATCAAACTCATGGCTGACATATCTGAATTTGTTTGATTCTCGATCAAGACCAACAGCTTGTCTTCATGTTCCATCACCGTGCGGTTTCTCCAGGCCTCCCATACGTACACCTGGAGCAAAGTGATACATTAACTTTCTGAAAAACATATAATGGTTTAACAATATTGCAATATTGCAGAATTCAGGCCAGGATTGACGTCATATTAAGTGGAGTGAATAAGCCAAGTATTGTGGCATGAATGTGGGTCAAACTACTGTGCTGAAGTGTTGTGAAGTCAGTGAGTGCTGCTGATACATTGGCATAAAAGGTTCTTTCACACAGTTTCAAAAGTGATTTCAGCGAGAGGACATTGCAGTTTTCCTTGTGGTATGTGAGGTGAAAGAGGGAGGGTCCAGTGCAGGTGATGTAATCCTCATTTGGTTCTAATTTGGTTGTGAATCAAGCAACAGTTTTTAAAAGTTTGCCTTTATATATTTATTTTGATGTGGTTATTAGAGTGTGAATCATGTGTTTGTGCTCAAAAAGGACAAACATGAAATTGAGTGGAGACATTTAATAAATATATACTTATACAAACATATCATTTTGGATTAGAGCAAAAACTCTGCACAGAGATGTCTGCTCAGCACGAAGGTCAGATGGTTTATCTAAAAGGTTTGTTTTACAGGCACAAAATGACGGCTTTAATTTTGGCGGTCACATTACAGCTGTCGCATATCTGTGGCTCTTTCAATTAAAACTCACTAGTAGATTAAATATGAAGATTTTAAGAGAGATCAGTTAATTCAAGCTCACACATACATAACCAATAAATGAAACAGTTAATAAATGGGTGCTGCCCCCTCCCCCCTTTTTGAGTAAATGTAAGTACAGATGGTCTAAGACAGGACATTCGCGTGTCGGCAGGCTCATTTCCCCAAACCAAAAGCATAAACTTGAAGGTTCTGCTGCATGAATCATTCAAAGGCAGACAGACTGAAGCACATAGAGGAAGGCACACATGATGAAACATTATGACATGCACCTTCAGCATGTATTACAGTGACGGAGGTGAAATGAAAAAAGTTATCAATAATTAGTGAAATTACATAAAAGCAAATTTCTGCTGCTCTAAAAGTGAAAGTTCTTGCTGGTGTGCAGTCGATGGTTCAACGTCGTACTCTGTGATGAAGAGTCATGTTGACAGCTGCAGGCTGTGGCTGTTATTAATATTTTCCAAGTTGTTAATAACTGAATAATTTACACCAACATAATTATAAGAACAGCTGGTAACACTTTAGTTAAAGCATGCATCTATAATGCATTTTGAACATACCTATAATGTGTTATAATGCACCTATAGTGCTGTATAATCATAATTATAAGCAGGGTCAGGGTTGACCCTAACCACCTATAATGCATTATAAGTGTGTTCATGATGTATTGTAATGTGGTCTATATATGTTGTTTATAATGTGTTATAATGCATTATAGAGACAGGCTTCATAAAAGAGAGTTACCCAACAGCTTTTTCATACTGAAACAAAAAGGAGTCAATAATTCCCTCTTTGCTGAAATGTAACAACCTTTAAAATATCATATAGAATAATGATAGAATACTACTTGCTCCACCAACACTCAAATAATTCTGTTTAATTTGGATAAAATGCACAAACTTTTATTTCTTTGTAGACATTCAATGGTTCTAGCAAGTTTCTTTTCCATTTCTTGTTTTGTATTTTTATTTTATTGGCTTGAGGAAAGTTTTTCTACATATCTCAGAGATGATCTCACTAAATCTACTTTAGTGCCTGTAAATGGATTCTACTGATTATGTATGTTAACATGAAATGAACATTGTAGCTACAGATGTGTTTTGTATATGGGTAGGAAAAAACCTGAAAAATACACACCTTCAAGTGCAAGAGCAACTGTTATTTAACCACCTATTTACTCTGACTCAGCATCACAGAAAGCATTCTCAGGCCCTGCGACCTCTGTGCACCTACAAACATCAGAACATGTTGTGCAGATTTTATGTGCAAAAAGTCAAACTCCAGATAAGTGCAAAAGAGTGTTTGAGAAGCAAAGACGCCGTGGTATGCAGCTGTGTCCGTCAAAGAAGACAGTTTGTCTCACTGAATGCAGCTTCCTCACAATGTGTTCCTGCCAGAGTAACGTCGACACTTGTCTTGTTGCTCTGTTAAATGGAGAAGACAGTGCAGTAAGAGTCAGGGTACTTTATTCTCTTTTGCTGAGGGAAGGATGATACACTTAAGGGAGACAGAGGCCACTTGGGAGGAGTGGAAGACTAAAAGGGTCACTAGTTTATACTTGTCAAAGCAAATATTTTTACTGTTTCAAATGCGTCATTACATGAGAGCTCTCTGCAGTCAACCTGAAACAAAATGGAATGGATACCTCTGTCTGCTTTGTGAATTACGAATGGAGAGTTTGGACTAAACAATTTATGTGATAATTAAATTTAGAAGCTGCAATCTAACATCTCAGGTTTATCCTCAAAGGCTCTTTCTACTCAGATGTCTTTTGCTAGAATTTTGTTTTTTTTTATTAAGTGAAAAAGCTTGAGAGACATTTCATTTTCAGCTTTAGGGAAAATAAAAAGTACTAAAACCATTCGACTGTTTCCATCGCTGTGTGTTTTATCATTTTATAAGTTAGTAAGTGAGCACTGTAATGAGGTCTTTAAAGGACCATACCGGTGTTATTACATGTCACTGTCCTTTGTCAACATCGGCCACATCGTTTACAAAAACTCCACCCATTTTTTTGAATATAGCTTTGTTTATGAGATATCGTGCTTGTTTACATTTTGTCCAGATTCAATAAATGTTGCACAAAGTACCTGAAAATGTGTGACAACGTTAGGTAAAATAGAGCATGAATCCTAAAATCCTTTTTCACACTGATATTCGAACTAGGAAGGCAGCGCTTGTAAAGAACTATTTTTCCAGGCGTAATCGCTTTTGCCTCCTCAGCTCCTGGTTTCCCTTTCTCTCTACTCAGTGATTTTTTTTAACAAAGAAACGCAGATGTGCTCTTTAGAAGGGTGAGTTACATCTACTTAGCAACTTTCACGAGTCCTATAATGTTTCTGTACAGTGTTTCAACATGAATGGCAGTAACTGTGGTTTAAAAATGCAGTTTGAGATCTACTTCAGTATACACATGGTTGAATTTTAATACATTTGTAGAAGATAGGGGCGATCTCTGCTAATGGTGAGAAGTCAAAAATAGATTGGTGAGGCCCTTTAATCCTCATCAACAGATTTTCTGTCCAGCTGGGGGCAGCATAAACAAGCTATGAACTCAATATTGACATTTAATCATCTTTTAAGTTGATATGGTGAACATGTTAGTGAACAGTTGCTTATTTACACGTCCAGCAGATCTGATAAATCATGTTACTGACAAATGTAAATCCAGTATGCACTCTTTCCACCATTTTGGTCCTTATCGATACCTTAAAGGTAATACCTGGCTCTTTAGCTGCTAAATGCACCACTGTGCTCAACAGCTAGTCCTCAGCTCTGCTGCCTGGTGATGCAGAGGTAGTGTACAGTGCATTTTTATGTTTATGTTTTAAGTTTAACAAAAACAAAAAAAGATTTGGGCCGTAAAACTAAAACAATGAACTAAGAGAGAAAATAATGCTCTATAGAGCTGATAATTCTCTGAGGTTTGCCACAACAAGCAACACCCGCAACAGTCTTTTGATCTATTGTTATGATAAAAAATTTAATTATATCAGCTTTAATGTTAGTAAACAGTGTGAATAGAAACAATAGAGATGAAAAGCTGCCTTATTTTGCAGTGCTAAACAAAATAATTAAAATGAATAAAGACAATAAAGACAAAGGAAAGAGCTGCAAACAGCATAGATAATACATGAAACATTGTTCGTAAGGCCAACATGAAATTTTTGAGCACAGTACATTCAATGTGTTTTTAACAGCTAGGAGCTTGTACACAACAACCTGTTCTGGTAACAGCCGGACTGCATGATGTTTTTCTTACCTAACAGCACCTGCTCAATTTCCTCAGTCTCCTCCACAGCTACAGGTTTCAGCAGCAGAGCAAAAAACACAGCAACACCGATTACCTGCAAGCAAAACAAGCCAGAGATCCTGTTATTTTTTTATATCTACAGAAAGGGAATGATCTTAAACATTGTCTTATTATCCTTTGTTGTGACGTGCAAAAAAAAAAAAAAAAAAAAATTGCATTTAGACTACATGCCAGATTAAGAAACGTTCTGAGATGAATAATAAGTTCAAGGTTTTACCATCTTAACCCACCTTGAGAGGCTGCAGTATAAAGATGCTCTGGAAGAGAGAAAGGCCCAGGGACATGACCCACTTGATGGACTTTTCTTTGCCGTACTCGAAGCCGTACAACAGGGTGAAGAAAGTGGACACTCCACTGATGGACAGCAACAGGAACCAGCCCAGGAACACAAACCACCAGGGCAGCCAGCAGCCTGCAGACACCCTCCTCTTCTTCTTCACAGGAGGCGGGCTGGACCAGTGACAGAAGGAATGAGAGCAAATGGAGAGAACAGGACAACATGTGAGATGTTTCAGTTGTGTCAAACCAGAAGAAGTGCTGACATCTTAAAGTAAAAATAACAGTGCCAATACTCTAACATATTGTATTTGCATTTAAAATCATTGCTGAGTGAAATGACATAAACATTATGAGTAGAATGTACTTAAAGGGCAACTCTGTCAAATTTCAACCTTATCTCTGTCAATCTGAATTAGGGATATGATGTAAAACCCAACAATATTTTTTTCAATGTTCTCTGTGTCTCTGGGATGCAGCTTCAAAATCTTTGTTCTTCCTGGAACCATTGATGTCACTGATTCCAGGAAGAACTAGAAACTGTTTACCCCTCACCTTTCCCCTCACACCCCAGGAGAGCCAGCACCATGTTTGTTTTGAGAGGATTTTCTGGCTCTTGGTAAAACAAAAACCAGTAGTTATTGAAAACTACACAATATTTAAGAAAAGAAATGTTCCGATGTGACGGATAACAAATTTGGAGACCCAGCAAGTACCGCTTTTGCCAAGAATGGCTGAGTGAGCAGGACAAATCAGAAAACTCAGCTTTCTCTGTCAATATAGCACAAACTGAGGAATTTATTGCTACAATTGCTTGCTAGTTTAGTCCTGTGGTTGCCAACTCTGGGATCTGGCCCATTAAAGGGTATCAAGACAAATCAAAAGCTAAATATGATTAATATTGTAGAAAAAGAAGAAAAAGCAAAATGCTATGACACACAGCGTTGGGGTTTTTCTTTTATCTTTGCTTATCTTAGAAATATTGGAGGGTTTCCATATCCTGGGCCTAAAATTCTAAAGTAGGCTACAAGTACCACAAAATTAAACTTAAGTACAGTACTTGAGTTAAAGTGCTATTACTTTCCACCACAGTGTGTTTGTGTGTTTTGTGTGTCGGCCGAAGTGCTCACCAGTAGGCTAAGTGGCTGGTGAAGACCATCTCAGCCTTGCGGACAAGCAGGTTGGTGATGTTGAGGATCTGCTGATACTCATGTGGACTCGGGAAGTTCTTTGCATCCAGTTTCTCCACGCACATCATGAGGTGACAAAGACCAGCCAAGAGGAACTTGCTGCAGTACACCCAGTGAGGGTCACTCTCATTTTCCCCTTTGACAAGATTACACACAGACCACTTTGGTAAACTATTCATCTACTTTTTGTGTCTTTACCCTTTTGTTTTTATACAATTCTGCTTTGGTTCTTTGTCCTTTCATGTGTGTTTTAAACTTTTTACCTTACTTGCATAATACTGACAACACTTAAAAACTTACTTTGGTCAAATTAGGGTAAACATTGGGAAAGGCATCTATTCTGCTTAAAAATAAAAATAAAATACATTTTTACCTTGCATAAGCTGGATAAATTCATGCAACCTGTCCAGGGCATGGTAGAGGTCAGCAGTGGACTCTAGGCTGTGCATCTCTGACATCTTATTCCTTGGACTTCTGCACACCAAAGAAATCACTTCCTCTGTATCCTGATGCAAAACAAATACCAAATGCTACACTCAGGCTATTTAATCAAATGCACAGAAAAGTAAGAATACATATTTCACCTTAAAAGGTCGGCAGAAATCAATGCCAGAACAGAACACTTACAGAAACAGCAAAAATAAACTGTCTCTGGGCTTCAAGGTCAGAGATGAGGAGAGCATAATGCACCAAACCTTTGGTGCAACAAGGTGCTGAACACACACTCACACTTGTAGAGATCAGATAATGCAAAAGCACACCTTCAGAATACTTGGTATAGTAACTGCAGGGGGTCTCAAGTTCTCCTCAACATCACTTTTTGGCAGTTTTGAAATGATGCGAGGTCTGATGCTTCGGAAGATGGTGATGATGAGGATGTTGATTGGAAACATGAGAAGACCACTTTCTACCCCCACCATGATTTCCTGCCAAGTGATTTGCAGAGAACCTGGAGAGAGTGTGTTGGTTAATACATTGTGGAATATTTGGCAACTAAAGCATCAAAGCATCAAACAGAGCAAAGAGGATTCATCAGGGGACCAGAGGCACGACTTTCGATGACGACTAATGTCTGTTTAGAACTGCTTAATACGTAAAAAATCAAGAGTTTTCAAGCATGTAAACTTAAAGTTGATATGTCAAAAATAACAAAACAGCTGCTGTGACAATGCCTGCAGGTGGTGGTCATGTTAAACTTAGTACAACTATTAGTTCTTTTGCCTGCAAGTGGCAATATCAACAGCAGATTTTACTACTGTTGTGAGGCTGTTGTGGACAAATCTGCTTAACGTGTATGAGTGAGTTTGTAAAATTAAACCAAGCTTCTCATTTCGAAAAAAATTTGCACTTTTAATCAATA
>JAPZDX010000001.1:11954366-11965125 GCA_029783625.1 Naso annulatus | reverse complement strand
GAAAACATAAGCAATTGTTAATAATTGACTAAATTTTTTTTTTTTTTTTTAAATTGGTATTCCAGCTCTCCCAGAGTCAGCTTAGAGAAACCATGGTCTTTGGACAAACCCATGTCTAAAAAGTTTAATAAAGCTGCATTTCCAACCAAGCAGTACAGTTTGGTTTGGTATGGTATGGTACTGCTCTAAATGGTAAACTTTACACCTGGCCTGTGTTTCCATCGCTGAGCATACCCTTACTTGTTAGGTGGGGTGTATGCCAGATAGTGATAGCCGTGTCAGCTATGTAAGAATCGTAGCAGCATGAGACCGTACGTACCAAACTGAGCTTTACTGCTGGGTAGAAACACAACTTTTAACATTGATGCAAAGTCCAGACAATAACTGCTTGTAAAACCCCAACTTGTCATTTTTAGAATTTGCTTTTGTGTGTGTTTTTAAATAAATGATATATAAAGTATTAAATACAGAGCTTTAGAGATGCTAGTATGGGGAATGGTCAGGTTTGGTCTAAGCCAGGCTAGCTGTTTTCCATTGTTTCAAATCTTTATCCTAATCAAAACTAAGCTAGCTGGCACCTGGCTTTAGGATATCCCAGTAAGAAAATCAAAATGCATTTTTTTAAGGTTTTCCAAAATGTAAAACTATTCCTTTAAAATCAAGTTTACCGGGGAGCAGCCACCAACCAAACTGTGGCTTTTGAATTCACGTATCCCTCAGGTCTTTTCACCATGTGGGGGGGAGTGGTCTCGCTGAAAAAGCAGGGTCACACCCTTCCTGAAGCGATGGTCCCTGACACTGTAGATTATGACATTACAGCAGCTGTTTCCTGTCAGGATCCAGAAGGCGAAAAAGGAAAAGTTGCACCAGGTGTATCCCACCACATTCCCAAGCACAAACACTGCAATGGGAGAAAAGGATGCAGTGAAGGCAAATGTAAGTATGCCAATTGTCTTGGCAGCTTTAATGTCCGAAAAAGAGGGCCTGTAAGGGCACCCTCCTCCTCCTCCTGCTCCTCCTCCTCCTCCCCCTCCTCCTCCTCCAGCTCCGTCAGTCAGACTTCCCTCTGAGAGTAGTTTGCGTTTACGGGAGTACCGCCGGATGCTATTGAAAGACACAATGTTTACTGCTAACGTGGCGCCAAGCAGTGTGAAGTCAAACGCTGGGAATAACAGCAAAAGGTTGGCATCGGGTGGCAGCTGGCTCCCAAACAATAGAGGGGTGTAGTTACACATACGACTGCATTCATTGTACTCCAAAGTGAAGTTATTACTGAAGATGAGGGGCGCAAGAGCCAGCAGGAAGCTGGCAGCCCAGGAGAGCAGGATGAGGAGCAGTGTGCGTCTCCGGGTCACCAACGTGTCCTTGTGGAGGGGCCAAAGGATGGCCACACTTCGCTCCAGTGTCATGAGGAAGATGGTGCTGATGGAGACAAAGGTACATCCAGCAAACACTGGGCCAATCAGCATGCAGGGCTGCCAAGGGCCTACTAGTCTCCCTAGAGAAGAGGAGGTGGCCGGGGATGTTGAACTGCCCTGGTACCATAGGGGAGGAGCACTCGTCACCATCAGGGAGATCTCAGTGTAAACAGAGAAAGGGACCACGAGGACACCGACCATCATGTCGGCTATGGCCAGAGACACTGAGAGAAACAACAAGAAGAAGGGGGCTAAGAAGACACGTCCAGGCTATTTTATTGTCCACACTTAAAGATTTTTAGTAAAAATTTCACTATCAAATGGAAAAGTTCAGTGTTAGGAATAGTTTTTTGAATCAGTGCAAAAAAAGGAGCTTGTTTTTTGAATAAAATTGTGTACACATGAAAATATAATCACATCTGTCCAATGCAATATGCATAATTGCAATTAAAAAAGGCTCTTTAATGAACAACCAAGAACATCTTAGATCTTTGGTGTTGGCAGGTCGACATACTTTTATTCTCTTTAAGGAAAGTTTTTTTTTTAATTGAAAAATAAAATTCCATTTTCTCTTTATTGTTTTCAGTATAAGAATATCTGCTGCAAAAACATTGCCTGTTGATTAGCAGTATGGAATGAATTAGCATATCAACTCTGATTTACACTGAGGTTACTTTATAGCATTCTAAAAATGAGCAACTGTTTGCCATTAACAAGCATGTACTGGTTAAATGACATTTACCTTTCAGGTATCCCTGTGGTGTTCGGGACTGCCTTGTTTGCACAAAGACAGTAAGGGTGACCACATTTCCAACCACAATGGCAAAAGCCAAGCTCACCATGAACGCCACTGCCAAGGTGCGGTTGAGAAACCCGCAGCAACAGAGTGTGCAGAGAGGCGCCAGTGACTGGCCTGAACCGAGTCCTTCCTGAGCGACTGCACTCAGGTTAAACAGAGAGTCTGCAGTCGGCAACAGAACTGCTGTAATCCTGGGAACACTGACGTTGGAGGGCAGAGCAGTCATGGCCCAGGATAGAGTTACCCCTTGTGATGTGCAGGTGGAAGGGTTGCTCAGGAAACCATGTCCTGGACTTGGAAACTATCCTGATGAAAGATACAAAAACACACATGGTGGCTGTAAAAACATCTGTCCAAATGATGATCCAGTCTTGTTAAAGCAGCATGAAGTTGTTCACCTGCATGTCAGGCAAGTTTATTCAAAGTATTCTAGCACAGCTTTCTCTTACCTAAAAACAAAATAACAATCTTCTACCTACCATGCAGAGAAGGACATTGCATGCAGGAATTTCACATGAGCATATTAACTATCAAAAAAGCAATTTCACTATATCCAGACTGTCTTTTCATGAAACAGGTTCGGTTCTATAGAGGTTATTGTGCAAATCCAATGGAGAGTTACACCCAGATTTACGTATTTTTTACTGGAAGAGACAAAACCTTCCAACACCATCAGTCATTAGAAAGTTTGATTCTCTAAATGCTGTTCCGTCACAGAAAATCACATTCAGTTTGTGGCGTCTTTTGATCTACCTCTATGTACAGACAGTTTAACAGCATGCTGTGTCAGGGTGGGACGTGTCAGCCCGTCTATTTTAACAATAATTAAGAGTTAGACTCACCCTCTGCAGTGTGTTTCAGCTGCAAATGTTTGCATGTAGTGGCTTTATATTCATCAACTGTGCTTTTATTTAAAAAAAAAACAACAAAAACATATCCCTTCACACTTGCAATTCATTTGGAGTGACTACTTTATAAAGATCCTTGCTTTTGATTGATATGTTAACATGGCTCCATTTGCATAGAAAAGATTGAAGACTAAGATCAGTTTTGTGTCATTACTATAAATTTTAAAAGTCATGTAAGGCATACATCAGGCCACCATAAAGAATATCTCACCTTCAAATATCTGACAGGAGCATATATCTAGCTGCTTTTCAGTATGTTGCTAAATGTAAATTCCATGGCTGAACTACATCAATTTCTCCAAAAATACCTTTTATTTATTGTTGTATTATAATGTTTTGCTACATAACAATCCAAGCACCTAATGTAATAATGTGTAGAGGTTGTGGAGAGCTTAAATTATGTAAAAACTTAAAAACTATAGGGTACGTGCCATGTTTTCAGGCAGAGATGGTATATTTATGGTGCAATTTGCACTACAAATGTTTGAGAAAAAGGGCTAAGTATTCTGCCAAAAAGCAGGTATGAAAATGGTAGTGTAGTCTTTAATGTATGATTTCCAAACAGAGTAAAGGCAGTGTCTTTTTTTTTTAACTTGTGTGTTCTTGTGCTCTAACATTGTTGGAAGCACCTCCATGCTGTCAGTGCCCATGCAGAAACTCTACATTCAGTACCAAATGTCTTTCTCAGCTGACAACTAAATACACGGGTCCTTCAATCATTTATGCTGTTCACTGGGCTGGAGAGCAGGAAGGTACACACATCCCACAAAACAAACGGTAACAGGAATGGACATATTCAGACCAGTGCAAAACCAAAGCAAATCCCATGTTTTCACTCTGGCTTTGCTGCAGGAACACAATCAACTTGAAATACTATTTCTATTAATGCAAGTCAGTTAATCTCAGAATAATAAGACAGTCTTGAGATGCAGAGAAGAACACTTGTGGGTGCCTGTTCTGTGACCAGCATCTTGTTCCTGATTTAATGAAGTGTCAGAGGAATTGCATATGAAAGAGATGCAAAGCTTGTCTGCACTCACAAGATGTCCACAATTACTTGATTACTTTGAATTTGAATATCAGTCTTATTAAAGACAAAATAAATTCAAAGGAGGTAAAAACACATGTGAAGTAGCACTACAGAAAGCCCCAATTAAAACTGTTACTAAAACATATGTAAATATAATAAGATTCAATACAACTCGACACCCTTGATCACTTTTCCATCATATTCACTTGCAGTGTGAACAGCAAAGAAAATTAATGGATAAATTTGACTGATTTGATTGTTCACATTTTTAATAAAACACACAGAGCCTTTACAAATACATTTACCTCAAATGTTTGTTATGAATGAAACAAACAAAAAATGTGTGTTGCATTGCTTTTATGTCATATTGTATTGTCAGTTTATCAGTGAACAAGACACAATTTGAGTTTTTCATCCTTTACTTAAATTAATGATAAATACTTGATGAAACTGGAAAATCTGATCAATGCAACTTGAAAAACTAAGTTTAATAGTCGGGTATAAAATTATTTCATTGTAGACTCTTACAGGGAAAATCCACCATTTTTAATGTGGATGTCCAATCAATGTTAACGGCAATTGTAGTCAACCGAGGCAATAAATTTATCAGTTGGTACGATATTGACAGAGAAAGATGAGTTTTCTACGTCGTCCTGCTCACACAGTCATTCTGTCAATGCCTACATGTGCCAGGATGCATTGCATTATCCATCACATCAGAACACTTCTTCTATTAAATATTGTTTAGTTTTAATAATCAGCATTTTTTTGGTGCACCAGAGCCAGAAAATCCTCTCAAAACGAACATGGAGCTGGCTCTCCTGGAGTGCGAGGGGTTAACAGTTTGTAGTTCTTCCTGGAACCAGTGATGTCTCTGGTTCCAGGAAGAACAAGAGTTTTTGATGCTGCGTCCCAGAGACACAGAGAAGACTGAAAAAAAATATATTGTTGGGTTTCATATTATATCCCTAATTTAGTTTGAGATAAGGTTGAAAATTGACAGAGTTGCCCTTTAAATAGTCTTCAGTTAAATAAGCGTTTGATTTCTTAAACTTGTTTAATTATTTCTAAAATCTACTAGCTTTGAAAGCAATTTGGATCAATCTAAGTTTTTTCTCCGTTATTGATTACGTAAAATTTTAAGGCAATATATAGTGAATTTATAGTCCAGGTTAACAGCGGGATCCAAATGACCTTATAAACTATAATGTCTTCAGACGAGCTGTAAAGTTACCAGTGCCAGACTGAATCTTTCAAAACAAGTTTGTCTTTCTGATTTATAAACAAGAGTTCATGTTGTTCTGTTGTACTTTCAAAACAGTGACCGCCTGTGTAGTTTCTAAATCTTGCAGTATCACATCCCTCAGCTTCCCAGAGGACCCCTGTGGTCCCTGTGTTTCTGCATCATTCCATCGTCTGGAATGAACACACAACATTGATTCCGGTTGGCTGTCTTTCTCCCCGAGGTGAGAATACAGCTCGGGCGGAGAGACACTGTGGTGAATGACTGCCTGATTTACTCATTGATGCTATTGTTTACAGCCTTTATGCTTTCGTCTAGCCTACTCTTGATATTTACTCGGTCATTACATCATTCGGGGAGGCCGATATGAAATTCAGTGCCTTGCTGGAGTAATCTGTGCCTTGTTGTCCAACAGACAGCAGCATACCTGCAGTGTGTTTCAAAAAGCATGCTGCTCAGGCAGGAAGATTCATGCTGCTTACATAGTGCTGTCAACACCAGTCACAGATGTGGAACATATGAAAATATATTGCAATAGTTTATGTTTCACAGCTGGATTCTATAAGACCCCAACCAAAAATATGTAGCAGACATCTGAAAGATATTATCAGTTCAAAATTCAAGAGTAATCAAAAAATGGGAAACTGATCAAATACTGTATACTGGAATGACAAAACATTGTTAATGTTTTTTCAGTCATTAGAGAAGGTGAACCCAAAAAGTTCGGAGTTTGCTTTTATGTCAAAAACCAAGTTAATACTGCATTTTAAAAGATGCCAAAAATCTTTCCTGAAGCTTTTGATGACTACCCTCAAACAAGCTGCAGGTGCCATGCAAACATTAAACATTTTTTAAACTCAGACATGCTGTAAACAGTCTGGGGTTTTGCAGATTTGTCTTCAATCATTCTGCTGGGTGAAAGTTAGACTGTGAGAAAATCACTCTTCCTCTGTGTTTCCAGCTGCTCCTTGATAGTCACTTCTTACCTGCAGCAGTTTAAATTTAATCAAAGTGATCAAGGCCAAATTTTAGACTGCCAGAGAGTGTTTTATATAAAACTCTTGGAAATACTTGAGATAATCACCACAGAAAAGGCGAGATTTTTTTTTTATGTCAGTCAAAGTTTATCCTTTGACTTTCTTCAGCTCTTTACATCATCTATGAATCACTCAACTACACTGATAGTTACGTCAACTTAAACCTCTTCATAAAAGAAATGGCTAAATTATACAAAAGAAAAAGAATGGTAATTTGAACAGCTTTAGGCAATTATTATCAAGCCATAACAGAGAAATTCTCTTCCTTTTAACCTTCCTGATGATGTTGGTGGTACAACAAAAGAAAATTTATTTTGGGCAGGAAAGAGGATGAACCTCATTAAGTGGTGTTTTAGCTATACCTTGAGTGAAGATGACAGGCGGAAGTATTCCCTGCGGCAAGACCTTGGGCACAGTGAGACAAGCAGCTGACAGCAACACAGACACACACACACACACACACACACACACACAGATTTACCGTTAGAGAGATACAGCCCTATCATCTTCACAGTCATTACAAATTGAGAGATCTACCTCTGTTTTAGTCAAGGGACAATGAAATACAAGAGTACAACCTGTATCACATTTATAAGTGATATGTTCAACATTCCAGTCAGTCTTTATGTCTCAGAAACATTAAACAGTTGTGGATTTAAAGCAGTGGACCCAAGTTTTTAAAGTCTTACTGAGTCCCCCTCAAATGAAATTGAGATAACTGGCCATCCCTTAACATTCATTATTGACTGCAATGTAAAAAAGAAAAAAAAAAGATAAAAAAGATATCAATAGTGCAAAATGAAAAAAGGAATTAATGAATTTTGTCCCCTTCAATAATTAAATATTCTTTGACTTACTTCAAAGTTGTTGTTTTTTTAAACAATGGTTCCCATAATGCTCTTGGACATGTAAACAGGAAGTCACATGTTGCTATAGAGTTAGCTTGCCTGCAATGTTTTTAATTTAGTTTGAGCTGTAGTTGTTGGCAAATTGTCTCCATTTAAAGTATCAAGTAGCGTCTTTTTGAAATGAGATTGATGTACAGAAAAGCATCACTGATTACTTGGATACAGAGGAAAACTTCAGAATGAGATGAGATGATGAGGTGTGCTATGATCTGTGCAGATTTATGGGCGTTTGTTTAACATGGACATCAGAGACAATAATATCCTCAGAAAGTGTCAATTCCATGCATTTTAAAATGTCTAAATCATGTGTTTGTGATCAAATTTGATTAAGGTATGAGGAGTATTACTTTTTAAAGCATACTTGGCATGCGGGCACTTACAACACCTGGCCACAGTTTTACATTTTTCACATCTATCAGTTTTCATGGCTTTATTTTCAATGTGATTACAGATACTAAGTACAGTCTGTGGTGTTTTCCTACTGTTGATTACTTGGACATGGGAAAAATCAAGTCACAGTTGATGAGCTCAGTAAACATTTGCTTGAATCGAGACATCACAACTACATTTCACATAAATGCATGTCAGCAGGCTGGGTGGAGGTTGTTGTGTGAAAAAAAATAACATGACACACACTTAAAGCAGTTACATTACTGGATTCTCATTGGTTGGAAACGTTAGCTCCTGTAATTGAAGCAATGTTTTAAATCAAATACTGCAGACCTGCGTTGCTAGTAGGGATTTAG
Source organism: Naso annulatus (assembly GCA_029783625.1). Lineage (NCBI taxonomy): Eukaryota > Metazoa > Chordata > Actinopteri > Acanthuriformes > Acanthuridae > Naso > Naso annulatus. The sequence goes on along the minus strand of JAPZDX010000001.1, from coordinate 11,957,036 downwards.
TAATAGTGTAATTGCGAGCACCTGAGAAAAAAAATAATCAAGATGACATCTATTTATTAGGTCTGTTTTGGGGAGTGAGTCTGAAACTTACGCAAGACAACTTAAGAGGTTTAAAGGCGCGTTGGTAATTTTATCCAGATACATATTTTGTTATACTGGTTGAAACAGCACTCAATACATGATGTGCTCTGAAAAAGGACCGAAAGAGATGCAGCTGTTGTAATCCTGTAAAAACTCCAACCAATCACTGTCTTGAGGCCCGGATTGAAAGAACCAATCAAATGCCTCCCTGCCTCCCTGCCTCCCTGCACGTATTTTACCCTTGCCATGCTTCACTGCCGCCTGAGGTATTCAAAGTCTATTGGACAAAGGCAGAGACACTTCAGCCTAAGTTACCACTCCCAGGGTAACTTGTAACTGCTCATCCTGCTAAACAGGGCACGAAGAAGTAGACAGAGGCAAAGAAAATGCCCCAAGAGTTTTGATAATGCAAGAGGACAAACCAGAGTACCACCAGAGAACATCGGCAAAGCTTTTAGCTTTGACAACAGCTGTGTAAGATGAAGGGCGTGAGACATAATACCATTGTTGCTGTGTTTCTGTTCCCATGTTCTTTTGTTTTACATTCATAATGAGAATCTAAGGGCTCACTTATGCTTCCTTTATGTACGAAAACAGATCTGTACATTTTAAACGACATAACGGTCACTGCCGTTCTACTTCCATGCTTACGTTATATTGGGATCGATGTTATGCAACACAACCAGTAGAGCGCGCCTCTCAGTGAACAAACCGAAGGCGCACAGACCTCCGCTTCTCCTTCGCTGCCTTCCAGCTGACATTCATCTCCTGCCCAATCTCTTTCTGCACAGCTGTTCTGTTGAAGTTGTCTGTCCCCTTGCCAGGTGGGGTATAAATATGTCTGTAATTCCATACCAACTCGCACAGTCTTTCCTCAAAAAGTTCCACCATTTTTCCAAAATATTCTTCTTCATTATGTTTAGCTGGTCTTGCTTGAATTGTAGGCTACACCACCTGACACTGCCCCCACGATTTCCAGTGGTACTGCTACGTTTCATCCGTATCCATAAGCTTCCAGGAGACGCACAGAAATGTGGACGAAATGAACACAGAGCGCAGACAGAGGGCTCTATCCGTGTCTGTATCCCCATCTAACGCAGAGCATAAATGAGCCTTTAGGTGTTTTTATACCACTGAATGACATCAGAGGTGATGCAGTTTAATACAGTGGGCAACACTTGTGCATGTCTATGGGGGCGTGGCTTTTTAGGGAACCCTGAGGGGAACGTGTGTGTTTGGACGGATCCCTGAGGAGACGCTACTTTTCAAATTTTGCTAGCTTTCCCTAATTATCAACCCTAAATTCAAGCTTAAAGCTAATATGAAGCTGCTGAAATGTTAACAATATATGTTAGCATGTTGCTGTCTTACAAGTACAGCTTTTATCGTGCTCTCTTTATAGTCTCTCGTTCTTTGGAGACTGTCATGCTGGAAGAGCTGTGTTTAGGTTGCTGTTCATGCATGCAGGGAATTTTCTTTGACAGGGCAGTGTCCCTGAGTGACAAGTCAGGCATATGTAGGAAGACCGTGGGGGCTTGGTCAGGACTCTCAGGCCAGGTTGCCCGATGCACGCACGGGTCATGTGCAGTATGGACAGGCTGGCTCAGAGCCGCCTGAGGCCGACTGCCACAGCACATGAGCCGAAAGACGACTTTCTCTTCACATCTTGGCCTGTCATTCTGTCTGTGTTTGTTTCCCTTGTGTTTGTCAGATTAGTGCACAAGTAACACATTCATGAGCACACAAACACAGATATAACCCACACATAACCAGTGTGTCATTGTTTTTTCATCTTTACTTGTGTCTTGCCTACAAATGGTGAAATATGTTTGTTTAAGGTTTTCTCAGAATTTTCACTGGCAGCATTGTTACATCTCCGCCTCCCAACAATCACTCTTGTTTTTCAATTTGTTGTTATTTCAACCTGTAATTACAGCATTTTTAAAAATGTCAAACTCTTGCTGGGTAGCTACAAGTGAAGACGGACAGGAGATAAGGGGGTAGCAAAGTTGCATTTAGAAGGAATACTGAGCAATGTTTTTCTGTAAGTAGTTTTTAACTTGTACCAGCCTATATAATACATAGAACAGTGTACGAGCAGACAAAGCCAAAAAAAAAAAAAACAACAACCTTACAATAAACTTTAACATGCTGTGTAACTGCACTGTCATTACTGTGGAAATGGGTCGAACATTAACAAAAATCATAAACAAAACCTTTAAAACTCTAAAACATTTTACAAGCACACCCTTCCTACCAGGCTAAAATTGTGCTCCCCAGCAACAACAATAGTAAGAAAAATAATAGTGCTTTATATTAAAAACATCCGTCTTTCTAACCTTTTGTCTGATTCCCACGTAGATACATAAAAGGTGCTCAACAAGTATTTTATTATTACAGTAGTTTTTACTAAATAATTAGTGCACAAAAACTTTGAGATCATAATTTAAAGTACAGAGTGTACTTTGATTTGATTGTTGAAATGTTGGGTGTGGACATGTATTTGTGTATGTGTGTGTGTGTGTGTGTGTGTGTGTGTGTGTGTGACTCGGTAACAGCTGTTTGTTTTGTTTTTTTCATGACCTATCT
>JAPZDX010000001.1:11938398-11953379 GCA_029783625.1 Naso annulatus | reverse complement strand
ACACACCTGGAAAAATCCATCAGCTTAGTTCAATAATATAAAAACCTTCTACTCCAAAGTACCCATCAGTTTTTAAGTTGTCACACACTGCAAATTGCAAATTAATTTTCAATTCACGAGCACTAACGGCTTAACATTCAAAAAAAATTATTTACATGCCATATGAATATGAGTTCAGCCTGACAGACATCCATTATCAATCAATCCTTAAGCTGAAGTTTGTTGTTGTTTTCTAAAAAAATTTTTTTTTAAAATATGCAGAAATGTTTTATCTCCTTGTATGTAATTTACTGTAAACAACAGCTGCCATATAATACAATTAATATACACAGAAATAAACACACACAAAAAATCTTACCGGCATTTCTGCTGTTATTGACCATGGAGCAGTTGTGCAGACAGATTTTGGTAAATGGAAAAGAATCCAGTCTTAAAGCGATGACTTACTGGAGGTAAAATCCAGTTAAAAATCCTCGAGTGTTGAAGAAAGTGGAGCTGTAGTCCTCTCATCATTCATTCTCCTGAGATGCACACATTAGGCACAGAGCCTCTCACTCCAGCTCTCTGTCCCCGTGATTCAGCCTCCTCGCCTCTCCCTCCTCTGCCTCTCTCACTCTGTGGAGCGCTCAACCTCCAGTCCCCACAGCACTGCTTCTCCCTCCCCTCACCTCCCTCACCCTGTGCATGGCTTTGAGTCCTTAACACACGCACACGCACTTCCCCTCCAGCATCAAGGTAGAGTCCACAGCGGCGCTTTTACTCTCCTTTGTCATTCCTTGCTCCCACGTTCACCTTCTGATGTGCCTCCCCCACTCCTCAATCATCTTCTCTTCCTTGTTCCTTACACTTCAAAGATCTCTCATGCTTCTTATCGTACAGCCTCCAACACTATTCAACTCTTGCTTTCAGTCTTCTTTTCAATTTACTCCTTTAACCCTTTACTCATGGGATGTTTCTCTTTAAGTGTTTATGCATGTTTCTTTTCTTCTGATGTTCACCTTCATGCACGTTACCTTTCATGTGACCAAACTGCCGACAGTGTTTTCTAGTTCTGTAATTCTATGCTTTGAATGCTTTAAAAAAGACACAAAATGAATGAAAGAGACAGGGACGGAAATAGAGCTAGAGAGATACCACATCGTACTAATGAGAGGTGACCCTGTTACAGTATCAGAGGGGGTAAAATGCATCCGTCCTCTCATGGGCATTTGTCCAGCTTTGCCTCCGATGGCCTTGGCCTGTGTGCATGGCTTTGATGGCGTCTGGCACACGGGTCACATCCCATCCTCTTTGTGGCCCCCGGGGAGCAGAGACTACGGCACTCAAGCTAGACCCTTGCCCTCAGATATGATTGGAAACACTGGACAACACGTCACAGGACATATCACTGGTTTGCCCTTGCCTTGACACTTTATCTGTATACAAAAATCTCAATGAGACATGCTGAAGTTATTCAACAGCAAAAACACAGAAATTAAATGGAAACTGAAGCCCACATTATGGTGTATAAATGCTGAAAAAATGTTGATGAGGCCGGGGTGGAGAAAAAAACACGGATGTATGCAGTATTATGTAATTTAATCCTCGAGGGTTTTGTAAACCTGCCGAATAAATAATGATAGGACATATTCCATGTTAAAGTACGGATCATGGTATATGTCTGATTCTGCTTTCCAATAAGATGTGACCCGGCCTCTCGCTGATTGCACACGGGGTCCCAGTGGGCTGAGTGACTGGTCTTGTAATGCTACAGCACATAACAGATATTTATAGCCTGCTGCCAAGTAGTATTGCATAAGCTGTGGTAGAGGTCATGCTATGAATAATACAATACAGTAACCGGGTCTCACCAAATGGTATATGAATAATATTTTTTGCTTTTCACATTTGAAAACCTTTCACATGTCATTTTGGATGCAAATATCATAATGAAAAAAGACGACACAGTACACACATCAAGACAGTCGATTTATCATCAGTCCCATCTTCCATTCTTTATCCTACCAACTTATCATTCTTGGTCGACTTTGTTTAGTTTTTGTTGTCCTCTTTCCGAGCTTTAAGCCTGTTTCTATGTAAGTACATTGAAAATGCCATCCCATGTTCACATTGCACAGGCACAGGCACAGGCAATGACAGTGATCATATATGTTTCACTTGTCATGTGGACAATTACTTATTTTCATGTATGAAATCATCCCTGCAAGAATTCACTTGATGTAAAACTAAATTGTTTTATTTGAATACTACATTTCAGGATGTCCTTGGTGGGTTATTTACCACAAATCACATTTTTTTCGGATAAGTGTGGGTTGATTATGGGTCGAAAATTTCATGGCAATCTAGTCCATCAATTTTTGAAAAAAATTCACCTAAAACTACAAATATCAACATCATGGCGGTGCTAGAAGAGAAGCCAGACAATCACCAAAGTCACAGGAATTCATCATCTTGAGTAGGGGTTCCCAAACTCTTATATTTTTGCACTTAATAATATCGAAGAAGAAGGAAAAGAAGAATAAATTTTACTTTTTCTTTATATTTTCTCTCTACTTCATTTCAATTGCTAAGGCACCACTGGGGACCCACAAGTGAGCCAGAGCCCCACTTTGAAATTCATGTCTCTAGGGAACTTGGGTGTCTGTATGAGTTTCCATGGGAATTCCCCCTAAAGCTGTTGAGATACGATACGAAAATAGTGATACAACCAAATGACACAAATTGCCTTCCAGAGCCAAACTATTACAGAAGATGTCTATAAACCTTAGTATGTTCTAAAATACATGTGAATACTCTGTAGTCTAACCCCACTGAAACATTATTTTGTATCTGTATTCCAGCTCAGTAGATTTAAAATGAAACACTGACTATTAAAGTGCTGACTGTCAGATAAGAGAAGTGCCTCCCAAATGAACAGCTGCTGTGTGTGATCCAGTTAAGAGCGCACTTGCCTCGAGTCACTGAATATTGCAAAGCTTCAGTAACACAGCCACCATGAAATGACTTCATTTGATATCAAATGATTTTCATATCTGATGTAAAATTAAAATTTATTACCGTCCTAAGCCTCTCAACAGCCTATCGCATCAATAAACCAACTTTAAAGTCCAAGATATGAGTCTGTAATCCATCCAGTCATGCTTGTTACATGTGGGAAAGAGACGCCTCTGCACATTTTCTAAATCTGTATTCATGTTCATGTGCACACAATTTACCATTAAGACATGATCTGCACATGTCTACAATGCATGTGTGTAAGTGAATTTTTTTATGTGAACATAACTTTCGTATTCATCTGTTTTTTGATCTGACACACAGCTCATGTAGTTTGTACTGAAATATCAATTGGAAGCCAATTGCTAAAAATTGATCATCAACAAAAATTAATTTAAGATTGTAAGGCCAAATACATTAAAATGTGCACAACAGTGAACTCTTTGGTAGCACTAATCACTGTGCTTGACTTTACAACTGCAGCTTTTTAAAATATTAAAATAAAATAAATTCTAAATTAATCAAGGCAGCAAATTCTGAAGTTAAATTACAATCATAAAGCTCTGCAATTGCTCTGTGACCTCTTGTGAATACCCACAGCAGTAATGTTGGACTTTGCTCCCCGCAGCACAAATCTGACTTAGTGCTGCCACAGGTAACTGTGCCATCTAATGCCACACTATGTACCTTATTTTCTGTTTTAGTGTGTTGCAATATCGTACCATTCTCATCAATAAGAGATAAAGATGCTCAAATTAGTCCGCCTACTTAACTGTGATGCAAACAGTACAAACAGTTTTTATTGACTCTTTCTTGAAAAATTATGACACGGAGATTGTGAAACAGTTAGACTTTGCAGAACCTACAATGACATTGCAATAAAAAAAATACGCAATTGAGCTTAACAGTTAAAAGATAGTTAAATAAATCATTGAGACACAGAACAGATGACCCAGGCACAAAAGTATCGTGCTGTAGTATCTTTGATTTTACTGTGTGATTTTGCAGACTAACCTGAATCCCCATTATTACACAAAAAACAGGTAATATATATGCCAGACATTTTTATTTTAATTACATTTGAATAATAAATATTACTTTTCATGAGTCCGGACTGTTGAGAGTTATCTAACTGATCAAAAGTCAGATTTCGCAACCGTTTATTTCAGAGTCCAGGAATCAAGGTTTTTGTGCCAAACAGGAATTTCCAGAACTTTTTTTTTTTTTTTTTACCCTCTCTGCAGATATAATTACCTACCAGCTTCAAAATGCACAGCACACTCAAGAGAAGAGATAAGAACCATCACTGCAGAGGATGGACTTTATCAACAAAATGTGGTAAGAATGTATAATAAAACTCTCTTCATTACTACCAAGTGATATACTTGCTGGATAGAAACCTCAGCTGAGCCTTTACAAACTAATTGTTAGCAGATTTTTAATTAACTTTTTATTTTATTTTAAAAGTTATCTGTCTTAATTTTCCAATAAAATTTCAATAATGTTTTGTGAACTGTGTTAAATCAGAGAGTTGCTTATCTAACTTATTCTTACCCCTGAAATGTGCCCAGTTTGATTGTCTCATTGATCCAGAAATATTTATTGTTTGTTTATCATGTGACTCTGTTTAAAGGTTCTCTTTGACTTTGCTACTCCTCGCTGCATGTCTGGCCGATGTGGCTCACAGTAAAGAAAGGCCAGAACGCCTAATGTCAGGTATCATAGACACACTAACACATACAAACAAAAAGATAAACACCAATAGGTTTACACTTATAAACATTTTGTAAAGCTTAACATCTGGAAATCAAGCCAGCTGTAGCATGAGACTCCTAAGGAAGCAACTCTGTTGCACCCTCTTTTTTTCTCCAGCTCACATTTTATTTCGTTTGTCGTCGCTCTCTCTTTTAAAGCCAGTTTATACCAAAGATTCACAATAAGACAAAACGGTTGAAAGGAAAGTTGCATTGGTGTAAACTGGTCTGTCTCAGCTCGACTCAAGCCAGCTGACAGTGTTGCCTGAAACTCAACTTTCCTAGTCGCCAAAGGCCAGTTTTAGAAAGCAACGTAGAAGATAGATGAGAAAGATAGAAAAATAATTTTGTTGATCAGAGTAGGAAGCTTATTAGACTTATTTTTCTCATAGAGACACAAAACATTTAATCAATTTTCTTTATATGCAGTCTCTGTGATGAAAGTATTTATTCATTCTTTTGTTGTATGTTTACTATAGTAAATGTACAGACTGAACAAAACATAGGAAAATAAATAAAAACAAAGAAACCATGTCAAGATATAGAAATGCAGCAGATTTAATGATAAAGATCAATTATCATAGTCACACAAATGACAGATCAGAGCACAGATATTATGACTATTTAGAGGCCACTGTTTCCTGGCCTTTCAGAGCTTGATTGATTATTATTATTATTATTATTATTATTATTATTATTATTATTATTATTATTATTGTTATTATTATTATTATTATTATTATTGCAAGAGGGAAACCAGAGAAGAAAACAATGCTGTTCACACAAAATTAAACTTAAACTGTTGAAGCCTTCTTAATATCAGAATTTTTTAGAGGAATGAGATAGTGGCTTAATATACACAACAGATCTCTCTGAGATCAAGAGAAATTTAAGAACACATTAAATATAAATAAGTAAAGGAATGGCAGCAGGAAAACATGACGAGTCAGTCTAACAAAACAGACAAGTTTTAATGAAATTGCAAATACCGTTTTGAAATCAAGCAAACAAACCTTTAAAAGTTTTTAGGAGCATCAAAGATTTGCGTTTTTGTGAAACGCATAAATTTGCTCTTTTTGGAGTTGAAGCTTGTGATTAATAATGGATGCCTTCAAAGAGAAGTGAAGTTCTCAACAATCTGCTCTAGGTGCAACTTCTCTGCTTACTCATTCTCAAAGCAAAAAACAACCAGTCCACTCAGCCTCTCTGTCCTGCCGCGCTCCCGAATGTTTTCAAAACCTTTGAGCTGAATGAGTGTGCTGCAGTCACAGCTGTCACAGGGGTCATTGTGTAATCCAGCAGAGTGACCTCGTAGAGGTTTCTAAGTAAATGTAGAGGTCACTGCTGAAATACCCACCATTTGTCAGACGGACCCACAATGCACCTGCTAGTAATGCAACATCTGTCTTTTTTTTTTTTTATAAGTGAGAAATACAAATTACACAGAAAAAACACAACTCTGTCACAGTGAATTTACAATTTTGGGAAATATAATTTGTCATTTTTACCTCCAAGTTCTTATTTGTACACAGGCAGAGTAAACAATAGGTGACCCGACTCTGTATAACACTCTCATCAACCCATTAAGGACTTGATTTGACACCATCAGCAAAAACAATCCGAGTTTTACCAAGTAAGAACAAACAAGGAGAGGATAAATTTGAACATGAAACATCTTATTCAACAAAATCTCATCAATGGCATCAAAAGTCATAAAAAACTATATCCACGTCATGTAAAACATAACAGAAAATCCCTCAATGACACATAATGACTTATGTCCATCTTTATGTCTCAGCCTCCAGGTCAGCATCACTCCGTTCGAAGCGAATGACTGGGGGCTTTTCAGCTTCTGATGTCCCTTGGCAGGCCATGGTCTACATTGCTGACAGTATACTTGACGGAGGCTTTGCGGGTGGTGCTCTCATCTCTGACCGCTGGGTTTTAACAGCTGGCAGGAACCTTTTTGTCAGGAAAAGTAAACAGGACATTCAGGGGAAAAGTCCTCTTATTCCCAAAGTGTACCTGGGAATCACCCATCAGAGAGAGATTGATCCCTCCAAAGAGCTTGCTGTAGAGAAGGTGAGCATGAATAACCACTGACGGTTGTTAAATAGAAGATTTTTTTTTCTTCACACATAAAGATAATATGTTCACGACCACAGCAGATGCTATTTTAAATGTATGTTCCAGGGCCCCACTTATATCAGTTTGCCTATATTGGCCTTCTGCAGAGAAAAGGTGTCAACATATATGTTCTCTGATACATGCCAGTATTTAATCGTTGTAAGGTCAGAAAAAAATGTTTGGAATAGTAATTTAAAACGGCGTAATTATGTAGTTTGTCCAGCAGAGGGCAGTCTGTTATTTAATAACTAATTGTTTATTTTTGAGTGCGGTGATGTTTGGAATAAAGTCTGTTGAATTGTAAGCTATCCTGTCTCCATTATATATCTTTGTCACAGGTAGATGATAACCACATTAGGTCAATACTATATATATATATACATATGTATAATATCGGCCAGTCTATTAGATATTGAAATTTTCTTGCGCCCTAATATCCATATTAGCATCGGTCCCAAAAATATTGCTATCAGTAAAAATATTGGTAAGTCTGGCGTTGTCATCTTTACTGTGTGAATTTAAGGTTCTTAGCAACACTGACTCAAGAAATCTGTGCTTCATAATGTCAATTTTTTAGTAAGAGAGAAAAACAGTCTTGAATTTAAGGTCCGGTATGTAGGATTTAGTGTAAAAAATGGAATGTTATTTTTAGAATTATGTTTGCATCAGTGAATAATCACCTGAAAATAAGAATCGTTTTCATTGGGCTTTTGTATCTGCAGAGGGAGAGGCTCTTTTAACAGGATATGTTGACAGTAATCACTAGATGTATCTAAAAACTGAAAGAAACAGCAAATTAGGAGGTAAATTATTTTACTGGACTGCGGCAAGATGTTAAAGATAAATGTGACAGAGTTGTGAACCTAAATATACTTGTATAGCTATTTAAGGTGATATTTTATGTAATACTGAGAGCAGCATTGTTATCACTTTGCTACTGCATTTTTTACACAATTTAAGACCAAACACTAAAGCTTCCTCCGACTTTTTAAAAATTTTTCGTCCTTCTGCAGGTTGTTCTCCATCCTCTCTTCCAAAACCAATCTGACTGGGACAACGACCTCGCTCTGATCCACCTGACGAAGCCTGTGGTAATGAGCGATAAGGTGACTCCCATCCCCCTGCCAGAGAGAGGCCAAGACCTGGCTGACATTGTGGGAGGGTCAGGGGTCATCACCGGCTGGGGCTGGGGACGTAGCTTTACTTTTTCTGAATCCCTTAAATACCTTGTACTCCCACTGGCTAATCACTCTAGTTGCAAGGCAGAATATGCGCAAATCACGCTCACACCAGATGTAGACGACAACATGTTCTGCACAGGACCCGCCAGGTTTGAGGAAAATGTTTGTTTTGGCGACGCAGGAGGTGCTCTGGCCGTCAAGGATGCTGAAACGGGGGACATTTACGCTGCAGGGATCCTTTCCTATGACAAGAGCTGCAGCAGGTACAGGTATGGAGTCTATATGAAGCTTACGTCATACTTGCCCTGGATTCACAGCGTCATCAGAGGAGATACAGAGAAATCCTCAGCTCTGCGCATCAAGGCAATGTCTCAGATGTACCCATAGAGCTTCAGGCTCTGATTTTGTAGAGAAATCAGTGTGATGTACTGAGTCGGTGAATTGTGTTAAATGCATGTAATGAAACTATGTCTGTGTCTGTGTTATGTCCCTGAATTATGGAGATTGGAAACAAATAAAATATAATTATTGGATGTACACTACTTCATAAATCCAGCCTTTGTAAATCTTGTATATAACACACAAATTGCCTTCCAAAGGAAAAAAAAATCAGGAAAAACAACATTTGTTAATGTTCCAGGGGCCTTAAAACTAACAGTCCCTGTCTGAATGCAGTGAAGGAGGAAGCAGTGTGTCATTGTTATAGAGCCACCTCTCTTTTATGCTTTTTCCACAACTACTTCTGCCATTATGTGTACAAACAAGAACACAATATGAAAACCTTCCAGCAAAGACTGAATGCGTGCGCTGTTACCCAAATATCTAAACAATGACTGCGTCTCTCAGTGTGTAGCAGTTTGGAACAGCAGTAAACACATCCCGACTAGTTCTTTTTGATTACACAAAAACATTGTGTCATCAAAAGTGAGACAACAGCGTGGTTCCACAAAATATTTTTGAGACTGGAATTCACAGTTTGCATCCTGTGGTGTATTGACTGACAATACTGGCTTCTTTTATCCATAAGTTTGTTCTTTCCTAACCTTCAGCAAGTGTTTCAACCCCACACCTTTTTTTTTCTTTTTTTTTTCTGTGACTCTCAAGGACTCCATGCTGTTTTTTTTCTACCCAAATCCCTAGAACAAAATTTTTTTTGAGGGTTTTTGAAAGTCACTGACAAGATGAAGTCCTGCTGAAAGTGATGTCAGATAAGTAAAGGTGTCATTTTGGGATACAGGTTAAAAAAAGGCTGTTTTGTAGTTTAATTGAGATGAATGGCCTATTTAAAAGTAAACTGCTGTGTCCACATGTGGAGTTTCACTGTTGCAAGGTTAACTTTAACAGGAGGGCGGAAAACCTCAAAGGTTGAGACGACATTTCATCTCGTCTTCAGCATGAGAGCAGGTTAGCCATGAAATAGAAAGTGAAAGACACAACTCAGATTTTGTGTTTTTCAAGTGTTGCCCGCAGATGTTGTTTTTTCCCCACCGAACCGCATCAGGTCTTCAAACATATTTTTGTCTGGTTGATGTGTCCACTCTGCCACAAATCATGAACTGTCTCCACAACAAACGTGTCTCTCAGTATCAGAAAAAAAGAAATGATGACAGCCACCTGTCCAGCCTGCACAATGTGAAAGTAAAAGGTAAGAGGGAAGGAAAAATCAAAGTGCGAGGTGGAGATGGATGGTTTTAGTCCTCAGGGTCTTTAAGGTGTAATGTGACGACATGCAGAACAAGGTCAGGTTAATGAGAATAGAGACTGATATTCCTTATTACTGTCATCTTAGCTATGTAAGTGGTTTTTTTAATCTGTTGATTATTGCAGGAGGTTTTTTGACAGCTTGTAACCTGACTCATAAACTTTAATTTTACTTTCTTTTTTTTTCTTTTTTTGCTAGTATTCTGATTTAAGTCTGACAGGCAGGTTGTTATTTCTAACCTGAGTTTGGCAAACCCAAACCACACACCAAATCTTAAGCATCTGTTTGCAGGAGTTTGCTTACATTCTTATCGCTTATCAAGAGGAGCACCTGATGCACATCCTCAGTCCATCATGGACCAGTGCATTCATTAATGTTATTTGGTTTACAGTCATTGATTTTAAATGGGCATTAAAAAGAGAGATTTGTGTCAAAGGAACTTAAGCTGCTTGCTGGACTCTATACAAAACCATTTTATGACATTTTTGGCATTTTTTAGGTGAAACAAAAATGGAACTGTTGAAAGGAGTGAGAGGTGCTTTTTAGCAGGTCTGCAGTAGGGTGCAGGGGGTTCTCCTCTATGACTACTAAAATATTAATATCCCTGTCAAGGACCATTACTCTCTACTAGTCTCAGAGTGTACTCTCCGTGGCTCCATCGTTCCTGCAGAGCACTGAGTGAGGTCACAACACCAACAGTCTCTTATTGCACTTTAAACCAGAATTGGCATGGATGACGAACATTGAGTTAGCATGGTGTGTTACAATGTCGTGCATGCTCAAAGATACATTTTTATTATGCAAATTATGTAGTAAAAATGCCCTGTAGCTAAACATTTAAACTTAGAAGAATTATTTGCATCCAATTTGTCATATATCTTGTTTGTTTGGATGTTTCAATGTTACACACGTTCTGTGTGTAATACATTTTTACACTTTTCTTTCTTTGTTTCCTATGTAAAGCACTCTGAACTGCTTTTGTATAAATTGGTGCTATACAAGTGAAATTTCATTGATTAATTAACTGAGAGATTGATGTTTAAAAAATTGCAAGATGAGTGTTTCAAGTGTTGTTAATTTAATCCTTATTCTGTAATGAGCTGTGTCAAATTTAAAAAAAAAAAAATTAAAAGTAAAAATTATTTTAATTGGTTTATGATTAGAACAATAATGATGAGCATTAGTTTTATTATCTATTACTGTGATCCAACTGGCAGTAGGAGGGGGGATGCCATCCCCCTTCTTAGCAAAATGAATAAAATGCATCCCCCTTGTTAACATGCTACCCCCCATTTTCATCCCCTCCTTGTCGCAAAGATAATGCGGTTGTTTATCTGACTGAGGTTTGTGCAAGTTAGAATCTGTGGTGCCGACTGTGGCTCTGAAACATCAGTGGTACTGATAAATCCTTGGTGCTGTCCATGGTGCTGAAGTAGCAGATAGATCTGCAACTTTGCTGTTTCTCATACTCTCTGTCAGTTTCGCCTTGGCTCTACAATATTCTGTGAACTATGTACTACAAATACTCAACTCTTTACTATATTGTAGCTCGTACACTTGAGTAGAGTCACCCTCATGATCACAGTGACAAGTAGCAGTGTGTAGTCACAGAAGTACAAGAGAATCACAGAAAAACTCTTTCTAAAAACTATTTCTACGATCATTCAGTACAGTCTGTGCTGCTAAAAAAAATACACCCCAGACCACAAAAGGACAAATTATTTTAGGGGAGACATATCTGCTTGGTTGATGTTGTGGGAACAGAGGGGTGCTGCCACTGGATCACCACCCTGTGACAATTTAACAAATCACCAACTGCTGTAGTCATTAAAAGATAAGCAAAGATAACACAGAGCAAATGTCCTCTGTTAAGATCAATTCAGTCAGTTAAATTTTGCTCTCTCTTTTCCTTCAACCAGACACAAACAGTAGCTGTTGACTGTGTCTCACAATAAACAGAAACTCTGCGTCATGGCAAAGGCACTGCTGATAGCGACCATCTGCAGATTCACTCATCACAGAAGAAGTGTTTCAAGGAAATGAGACAAATTAATCTTGTTTTCTAAGCAAGTGTCGTGATGCCAGCATGTTGGGTACTCAGCTGCCAGATTGAGCACTCTGCCCTCATGTGTCACTGGGAAACTGAAGCTCCCTGAGCTCCATCACTTACCGTCATACGTACTGTATGTACACACCAGGCACCAAGCTTCTCGTAAAGCAATAGAACAACAAATATGATCAACTGCATCATGAAGCGGTCATGAAAAATAAATTCTTCAAGGAGAAGAATCAATGGTCAAAACGTGCTGTCTGTGAAACAATCCTGTTAATCTCTCGATCCTCCTGGTGTAAGGTCATAATCCTCCATTTTTTAGGGTCTTTATGGAAAGCTGAAGCTTCACTTCATTTTGTTAGTGGAAATTAACTGACAGCTGTGACGTTTGCTTCCAGAATGGTTATCCCTGCAAAACTTTCTTTGAATGAATGATAAATAAATAAATAATTAAAAAATCTTTAAATTATAAAGGACAAAGATGGGTCAGTTGCTTAGCAACAGGTGTCTCACCAGTTTAAGCACATGAATTAGGCTGACAGCCTTAAAGGACCTCTTGTTAACAATTAGTGACGTAGTCTAGTGTTGCCTCCTTTTGGTGTAACTCCAGTTTCCTCAGTACCTCACTACTATGACTTTTTAATCTTATGCAACTTTAAACATCTTTATTACAATACTGTAATTAAAGTATTATAATTCTAACACCATGACATTTGTTATTTATGGTGCAGCTCTACCTCAAGCCAATAATATACTGTTTGCAATTATTAATACATAAAAAAAGGCCAGTCTGTTCCTTATAAAGTACTTAAATAATTGTGCAAATGATTGCAGCTCAAGATCTTTTTCTTCGCACACTTTACCTCACAGACATACAGTCTGTGCAGTCCTGCTGTCCTCTCTGAATGTGCAGCAGCATTCTTCTTTAATTCCCATGCATGTTTATCTAAGGGTGTCTGTATGTTGTGAGATGAACTAAACCAAAGGAAGTCTTCTGTCGCTGTGCGGCGCCTTCTCAGGTTTTGACACAATGGGAAAGGATGACAGAGCTGACAAGAATTAAATGCCATGCAAATGTCATGAATGTCACACCTTCTCCTGCGTGGTACACAGACTCTCTAGATTCATCCCAGTCTCTCATCAACAAGGAACAACAGTTGATGGTGTTGGTCAGAGTTGGCGTGTCTCCAGTGGTTGTCAGATTTCAAATTTTGAACATTTTTGCTCTAACAGCAAATACTGGAAGGAATAAAATCTCCTGACAACCCCCCCACCACCACCACCACCAAAACATAGTCTACTTATTCTCATTCAGAGGGACTGTACAATAATGCGAACAGGTGTGTGTTTAATACCTTATAAAGAAAATGTAAGATGCTGTTCCACTGTTAAGAGCTTAGTTTAGAGGTGTTTGCAGGATGAAAGTATCTTGCAAATATCAGTGTATAATTTCTATGCTGTCATGGCCATTAGGGCATCATGAATGGATCTAATAGAGAAGACAGTACACACAACCCTATCCAACAGTATCTTCTCATGAGTTGTCATTTTATATCACAACAATACAGAAAAGGTCAGCGTGCTTTCAAGCGAAGCTCTGCAGAACTGCACCCTTTGCTTCTTCTAACAATAATGACAAAACAGCTAATGCAGCTTTTACAGAGCTGCTTTTTCTCACATTAAACCAAAGATTTATCAGTTTCTGACAGTTTGTGCATGAGATTCACTGTGAATTAGTAAAAATATTCAATTATAAATTATTGTATATAGCAGGTCTCACCCAAAACAAAAGATTTAAGGTTGATAAAAAGCGTGATTGTGCTGTTACATTTTTCTTCCAATGCTAACCACATTTTTCATTTCTCTATGTACAACACATGTATTTCTAATAGATGATGTGTTTTTGAAATAGGCTATTCTTAAACGCATTATCCAGTGATAATTTTGCATTTAGTTGGGGGACATGCAAAAGGTCCCCTAACTACCTGCACACAAATTTGAACAATTAGAATGACCAAAATTAGTTGAGGAGAGGACAAAATTTACTGATTTTAAGCATTGTTCTTTTTAAAAAAGATAGCGGATGGACAGTTAACAAATGTTGAGAAACATGGAAAAATTCAGGCATTTATGTTTGAGCCTCAGTCAGACCCAAACTCAGATGAGGAGTCTGTTGTGCATTACAACAGATGACTAGCAGACGTATCAGAATGGTGAGTTTAAGTGTTTTGTTAGCTTGTTAGCTTGTAGCTAACTGCCAGTCTCTGTCCTAAGAAGTTTAATCTTTGTTGGTAATTTCAGGTTTCTTTGCCTGTGATTGGCTTTCAAATTTATGATGTACTAAATCTAGCTTCCCAGGGTGTGTTTGAATCTCAAGTTTCCGAGAAGTTCACAGAAATGTTCACAGATGAGGTGTGTGTTAAAGTTTTATTGATGTTATACATTCAGTCATGTTGCTGACTTCCTTTCTTCACTCTCTGACCTGAGTATCCAGTGTTTCCTGTGTTGACAAATAAAAAGCACGGTTGCTCTGAACAAAATGACAGATTTTCCTTTTTTCAAAATTGTTCAAAATATGTGAAATACTGTAAATACACAACCTAAGAAAATATATTACATAACTTGTTTTTCAGTGCGGAGATGTCAAAAAATAAAAAACTTAAAAAAATAGAAGGTCTTTCGGAAGTCACAGAACTGGGTGAGTAGTGCTCACTGCAGTAAGTAAACTGATCTTTAAGTGTAAAATTCGTCCACTTTCAAGACCCATTCAAGGCTACATGAGGACTGATGCATCCAGTTCAAGTAACCTTGAAAATTTCAACAGAAAAGGCTTAAATTGTTTTCACTCTGATAAAGATGTGCTGATGAAACAAGGCCACCTGGTGGCAACAGGAGTCACACCATCTTTTGTGTATCAAACCTTCCGGTACTTTCCAAAAACATGTTAACAGCTCTCAACAACTCTAAGACAAACCGTAACCAAAACAGAAAACTACACAGTGAATATGAGAAGATGCTTTACAGGTGCAGAGGTAGAGATTATTATTGCAGCTGCAGGCCAGTGTTGTGTTTCACAAGTCTGTGGAAAAGATTTTCAAAACAAAACAAAACAAAGTTCCAAACAGTTTAGTTTGCCTTTTTATTTCTCTCAATAATTTAGGAAAAAATGT
>JAPZDX010000001.1:11890640-11901904 GCA_029783625.1 Naso annulatus | reverse complement strand
AAAAACTTCATGGTATTTTCAGTTTCTTTCTCTCAATAATATACAATCTCATGCATCTCATTGGCCTACTTTTTATATAATGACACATATTTAATTTGTGAAGGCTGCTTATGTTTGCCTTAACCAGTCTCAGTCTTACATTTGCTTGTATGACATGACAAACTACCTTCTGTGTAAAGTGTAGATCTTGGAGGTTTACTCAGCCTGAAAAGAAAGAGTTTACTGCTGAGTGTTTCTAAACTCACACAGGAGGTCAACTGTCACACTTAGTGATATAAGAAACAAGTTAGGAGAAACTGTTATGAGACGTGACAGCACAGCACAGGTGATGACTCATAACACAGACAAGTTTTTTTGCTTTATGACACTGCAGCTAACATTTATCACCGTGAAAGGCCTAAAAAGGCCAAATCATATCATTTGTAAGGTGACAAGACTCCAACCTGGCAAAGATACAGGAAAAGAATTAGGAAATAAATGGTCTATTTCCTATTGCTGATAGACCTGGTTGTTTTTTATGACATGACAGGAATTAGTGATTATGATATGACAGGAAATCTGCCTCTGACATTCAGGTTGAGTGACTGTCGTCTTCCAGGCTACAAGATGACCACATGAGCCAAATCTGGTAGTCATGTGAGACGAGGCATTCCAAACTTTCAGATTGCAAAACATTTTGTGCTGACGCTTCAGATTTCTTACAGCAGACATGGTTGCATCATCCTGCTATCAATAGAAACCTGTCTGTTGAATTACACAAGACTAATATGATATTATTGTTGGTCATTATATTAAGATAATGTTATCATTTAGAAGTATATTCATTAGTTAAAGGTACAGTTCAAATGAGGCCTATTTTTTGAATGTGTGGATATATTTTGGGTGCATAAGGAAAAAAAATTAATGCAACTTAATGATGCAGTTGCGTTTATATCCTGATATAAACAATGCAAACACTAAATCAAGAACAGGAGGGCGGCTGGTAATATTTCAAAATTTTATTAACGAACATAATCTCTGAGGAACAACAGCAGTTCTCGCGCTCTCTGTACATGCAACTGTAGAAAATAACAATTTAGAATTTTTACTTTTCAGTTTTAGTCTTTTTTTCCCATCCATCCTCATTTTTCAGTTTCTCGCGTTTTAACCTTTTTATGTCTTTTTTTCTTTAGTTTTTTGCAGGAAATCAACAACAGCTAGAGGTGAAAGTACTGGATTTCTGTTACAGCACTGACAATAGCATCAACAACCCCCTCATATATCCCCCCCTCTTAGCTGCTCCAACAATATGTACACAAATAAACTACATTGTACAAATAAAAAAAATGTTACATTGTTACATCATAATCACCTGCAGCAAGCGCACGCAGCTCGTTGCTGTTAGNNNCCCACATTCTACGCAATTTTTCAGACTAGTACAAAGAGGAGGGTGCAAAACGTCCTGGGAGGTTTTATTTACAGAGCTATGTACAGTATGTCTCTTTCACGCATTACAAGGAGGAAAATTTACACAGCGGAGACCAACTTCAACTCAAAACATACCACAGGTGTCAGAAAAAAAAAAACAAAAAAAACAAAAAGATAATAAATAGGTTATTTCTCACCATTTAAAGAGTAGTTCTCCATGCTTTTTATTAGTCATTTTCCACTCTAAAAAAGGAACAAAGAAATAGCTACAGTCTGGGTTTTAATTAAAAAATGAACAACAAAACAAACGAAAACTAGAAAAAAAGGCTTGAAATCGTGATTCTAAAACATGAAAAAATAGCAATTATGTATATTTATGTCCAGTAAGAAAAAACAACAAATAACAAATCTAAAATAAACATTATGAGTGAATGTGAGGAGAGTAGAGGTAATATGTTGCTGACTGAGGTGGTGTCAGGCTAACATCTGTATCACCACGGCCAAGTGCTCTACTGTGCATCTGAGGACTGATGTGTGTTTAAGTCTGTTTTCAATTTATCCCAAAATCGTTCATTTGTTAGTTGAATATTCACACTGGAATCAACGCGGATGGATGTGTTTACGTCTATTGCTCTGTGCAGCGGTGTACCGCAGACTGGGCCAGAAGAGATCGCCTGTCAGTTGAGTCAACCATCACCATTTCAAGCCTTTGTTGTTCAAATAAATGACTGATTACAGAAGTAAAAACAAAGGCAGGGCTTAGACCATTAAAAAAGGTGACACATGAAACGGAAACACACTCAATGTCTTGTAAACAAAAGTGAGAGGGTGTGGTCGATCGGGGCATAGTAACGGTATACATTCTGCTCAATAAGCAACGTGATTGACATGCCACTGGTGTTTATGCTTTATACAGGAACAAAAACCCCTAAGATAAACACAACAACATTCAAAACTACATACACTGAGCTAAAAAACACACAAGGATTCTGTGAACAAAAGACACCCTAAACCCTCTCCCCCAAAAACGGTGTAAGAACCCAACAACAAAAGTTAAAAAAAAAACATGACAAACGGGGGTTTAAAAAACAAATTTCTGGCTATTTGTATCCGAATATGTATACGTATACCAACCAGGATGTGTGTATCTCTCAAAAATATCCAGAATTATACATCTAGCCACCTTGTCTGCACAGTGTAATAGCAACAACCATTGCACTTGACTAGACATACCATACACAGCTATGCTGACTGACAGTGTGTAAATAACTTAAACATTTTCAGATAATATTGCCATCAGGATACATGAGCAGCTCTCACACACAGACAGGCAGCCTATGCGGTAGGTCGGGAAAGCTCTTCAAAACCCATTAAAAATAGAGAATCAATACAAGTCATCACAAACCAACGTTTCAGTGAGTTTCTTAGTTGAGGATGATTAAAAATAATCTATTCAGCATGAGGCCATTTCTTTCCCCTCTACTGTTTGTGTTAATGTCTGTCCACTTTTTGGTTCATTCTGAGAAGATGTAAGTCTCGTCACTGTCCGCTTGGGCCTGACACAAGAACAGGATTATGGAAAATGCCACCACACAACAAAGAAATACGAGGAAGTAACCTAACACTTAAAATCCCTGACAACGCTAGCCAAACCCCTTGCAGATTGAACATTGATAAAATGGCTGATGAGACTATTGAGCCTATTACAATTCAATTAACGACCAGATTGATTTAGGTGTTTTACTGGAATTATATAAGGGAACTGAACTTTCAATAGGCTGTAATAAAAATTTCAGTGTATTTAAAAACACCCATTCAAGTGAAAGGCCACAGGTCTCATGCAAAGCCAAATGTATTTCTGGAGTTTTCTGACACACTGGTGCCATCCAGTGAGCATACGGTGGAACAGCACCAAGAGGCTGCCCTCCATCATTAGAAAAGGGTCAGAAAGACTGAAAAAACAGTGTTACAAGTCAGTATGGAATGAAAGCTTTCGATGGCTGAACGGACTTTTCAGTCCATTAACTAAAGAGCAGACAAACTGGGAGAAAAGAGCGTGTGCTGAAAGACCCTTGTCCTGTTAGTTGTAGACAATGATGTTTTGTAATGATTAGAAATGATTCAGTCCAAATTTTGGTAAATTAAAAACACGAAAAAAATTAACCTGAAACCATTCTACACTAATATGATGGTGTTGCTCTTGACATCTCCCTAACTTCCATCCCACCCATATATATCTATGCGACTTTGCCCAACAATGAGTACATTTTTTTTTCACTGAAAAAGGCATTTTCTTTGTTCGAATTTTTTTCAGATATAACTGTGTAGTAAAGCAATGAATAATAATCCTCTGTCTATTCTTTAAATAAATCCTCAACAACTATTCTGCTACATCTGAGGGACTATATGGTTGTTGGCCTGTGGGAGGCTGATTTATTCCAGAAGTGTTCTCTGTCAGCTATTGTGAGTTGTGGTGATCCAGGTCCAGGTGAGTTGCCTTACTTAATCCTGGACTGAATCAAGTGATGGGATCATACAACTGTGCACGGGAGTCTTTCAAATACTGACAGAATCGTGTACACGTTTTGGCCCATGGATATGAGGGGGGAAAGTGCTGCCCAAAAGTGAACTGTACATAAAAAGATACTTTTTATTTCTTTTATGTTTTTCTTTACACTTAACTGAGTGATATTACAGTACATAGGTTATTTACAACTGTGCAGTAATGTGTGGCAAAATAAATTATCTAGAAGGCAGCAAGAATACATTGGTTAACGAATATAAAAACTGTACATAATTTACGGAATACAACTTTTTTTCCATTTTTCTTTTGTTTTTTTCAATTAAACTAATATTGGCTCTGTAGTGTTTCAAGTCACTTTCTCAGAAACAATGAAATGCCCAAGTAAAGAAATAGACAAAAACAATATTTCTCTCCTCCTGCCAAACCACAATTTCTCAATAGTCTCTTTGAATCTCAACATTCGTTGTGTTTGTTTCTTCTGGTTGTCCTGTGGTGTTTTTGCAGTCCATGGCGGTCTGATGTGTTTATGTTGAGGCAAGCAGGGTGGCTGAGGAACACTCCGGTCTGTCCTCAGAGATCCATGCCTGTCCTCTTCTGTGTAGCCAGGCTGAGAGGCTGCAAGGTCAGTCTCTTCCTCTCAGACACTGGGCCCTGACGTGCACACATCACTAACCCTCTGCTGTATTCCAACCTGCTGCAGGCTCTGTAGCACTACTGTTTAGCTGGGCCTGGGTCAGTGAGAACAGAGAGGGCATCATCTGGGTATACGGTCTTATAGCCCCAAAACCATCAGTGGCTGGTCTAGCTTCCCGGTCGGTCCATCCCAGCTTTCTTGCCGTAGATTCACATTGAAGATCCACATGATGCACCACGGCTCCGTTGACCTCCTCTGGGTCAGTGCTGGACTCGGTCTAGTTTTCCTGGCCCACAGGCAGGAGTCCTGGGTCAACAGAGGAGGCTTCTCCTCAGTCCTCTCTCAGGACAGGCACCACGCTGTTGGGAGAGCTCTTCTTTGATACCCCCCTCCCCCTCCTCGGTGGTGGGTCTATAGAAGCAGGGACCAAAAGGAACTCAGAAAATATATCTCTGTCCCCTATCTCACCATAACTGAGCACTGGGGAGTTTTGCCCCGAAGTCAGAGCCTCAAAGCAAAAACGGTTTCTGCTTCTAACACTCTGATCAAAGAAAAGCGTAAAAACTTTGAGGATGAAAGTGCAAGTTGTGTATTTTCTTTTCCCCCAGTAAAAACATGTTTCCTTCTTCATGGAAGGGAATCAAGAGCAAGTTTTTCATCTTTACTCTTTTTCTATAGAATATAATTTTTTCCTGTCTAAAGTCCTCTTTCAAACTTGCTAGCCCTTTCCATTCGTTCTATTCAACGAAGTCTCTATTAGAAGAAGTGTTTCAGACAAAGTTTGCTCTCTATCTGTGAGCGCAGATGTGTCATGCAGGCAGCAGGACAAAGTCGTCGTTGACATCCACCATTGGCACGTAGAAGGACGGCACTTCGTTGACACAGAGGGACTTGTGCCCTGCTGGGTCCAGCTCCTGGACCTTCAACTGCCACTCCATCCTTTGCACTGCGTTGAGGGCTGCCGCCTCATGCTGTTGCCGCATCAACAAACATGTCTGGAGAGGGAGAAGCCAAGCATGACCCATGTGGTATATACACAAGATGGTGTGATACAAGATGGTATAAAGGCTATTAAATGAAGACATAACAGTCAATATTTACCTTCATGCGGTCATATTTATCATCCACGTCCTGGATCCAGGAAATGAACTGACGAGCATTGAAGCGATCTCTCACAGATTTGTTCTCATCACCCTGACAACATACAATAAGTTAACGGATTAAGCAATGTGTTAATGATTGGTGGCCTGTAATAAAATCTGTCGTCATTGATTTGGCACTTAAAGGTATATTTATACATTTCCCACCTGGCTCTCTGATGGCATATTGTATACTTCAGAGTCCAACAGCATGGTGCAGGCACTAAATGGCACAGCCTGGTTGGCTATTGTCCGGGCTGCTCTGCAGTGGACCCTTAAAACCTCCTGCTCACATGAAACAATCAGCTTCTCCTGTGAACAGTAAGCAAGAAAAAGAAAATTGATATTTGATAAATAGTTGGACAGAAGGCTAACAATCAGGCTGGTTGGTGAGGTTAACAGAAATGATCAACATTGTGTAATCTATTAAAAATAGACATCAAAGCAGCGCTCATAGCGTCTAGAGCACATGTGTAGCTGTATGTATGAATGCAGGGACAATGAGTGAGTTGAAGACAGAGAATAACGCTGGAAAATGATGCATTATATATATTCCTTACCCGCTCTATGCTGTGCTGCAACCTGAGCTTCCCTCTCACTGCTTCTTGTTGTCTGAAAAGCTCCTTTAGAGGTTCTGACAGTGATGGAGGAGGGGCAATCTGATGAAGAAAAAGAAGAGAGAATATTAAATATATTCTAACCCCCCATGAATAAAGAGCAGACTGCATCAAAAAGCTTTGTTTATACTTCTTGAGTAAGGTACAGTATTTACGTATAGAACATATTTACGATATTGACCGCTTCATTTGGGAAAAACTTAAAGACATCACAACTTACAACAGGTATATGAAGCTTGCTGAGGGGCTTGCCATCCAGCAGGTAGGAGCCAGTATAGGTCACATATTCAGCGTAACACTGCGGGGCCTGTGGGGTGATGTAACACAGAATCTTTCTCTTTTCCTCAATCTTCTTCCTGATCTGAAGGTACTCAAAGTAAGGGTTGGAACGGTCACTGTGGTAGGGCTCAATATCGTCCAACTTGATGGCATTGACTACTACAGCCAAAGTCTGTTGAATCATTTCCCTGGTCTGCTGCATGGCTGTGTTTACCAGCTGGACTTGGACCTGCTGCCCAGCAGAACGTGGAAATTTCCTCTTCCGTGGGTGCTGGGTCTGGGATTCCTCTTCATCTATGGGCAGGGGGCGACCTTTTGTTGTCTTACTGAGAACAACTGGCACAGAAGTTGTTACTGACACTGCTGGAGTTGAATTGGATGCAACTGAGGAGACACTAAGGACAGATTCTTTCTCTTTCTTCAGAGTTGTGAGAGAAGAGGCTGAGGTGGGTGTCGGAGTTCTAGTAGGAATTGGATTAATACTCACTGCTGGACTGGTTGTAACAGGGGTGGCAGTGGCAGACGAGGTTATTATGCTGGAGGTAGGAGGGACAACAGCAGCAGCAGCAGAGGGATTGTTCTTGGCGCGATTGCGGGTCATCCTTTGAGGGATTTCATCCACCTTCTTGGGGATATCTACAGTGGTGGACACAGTGGTCAGGGTTACCGGGGTTACCTTGGACATGGTCTCCTGAGTGTCTGGTAGTTCCACTTTGCTGGAGAGGGTGACTGCAACTGGGAGCTGAGGATGAGGACTGCATGACATGGATTCTGCTTCAGGCTCAAGCATCTCTTCCTGTCTGACCTCTGATTTGACTGCAGATGCTGAATCCATGGGTAACTGCAATGACTCAGTAAGTGAGTGGAGCTGCAGGTGATGTTGCTGACCAGCATCTGATTTCACAGATGGATACAACAAACTATGATCGGATTCGTCAGGTTCTTCATAAGGTCCTTTTCTTTCCAACATGCTGCCCTGTTGTTGTGTCAGGGACAAGGAACTATTAACTGGCAAACTTTGAGGCTCAGGGTCCAACTCTTGTGCGAAGTTGGCATGTGGTGATGGAACAACTAAGTCTTGCCCGGTAGGTTCCCCTAAGCCAAGGTCTCCAGCAGGGCATGTAGTCTTAGCCAAGCCTGGCAAGTCAACTTCCATTATCTGCGGGTCTTCTCTGTCTGTAATGGTATGTCTAATGTGGGTTTGCACAGTCTTATTGTGATCAGCCAAGTCTGGATCCCGAGACTCAGTTTCCTCTGACTTGTCCGGTAGTGGTAGGTCAGGCAAGGAGAACGGTCCCAGATCATCAAGCTCATCTGCATCTGCAGAGAATGGGTCTGCCCAGGGCACCACAGGCTCAGGGCCCACTGCTTGAGCCAGGTGGCCATCATTGGCAGTGAAGCTGTGCGCGGTCTGCCTGCTGTCTGGCTCTACACATGTTGACTCAGTGTCTATCTGGTGACTATCTTCTATGCTCGGCTTGTTACATTCCTGGAAGAAGGACTCCAGTCTATTGGAGGAAGATGAGGTGTTTAAATAGTTAGGTTCCCCATCAATAGCTGTGTCTGGCCTCTCTGGAGAGGGGATGTCAGCCACAGCCTCCTTCTGCTCATCAAAGTCCTCTGGATCCTCTTTGTGCCACCTATTCCAGGTGGCATATGGGGGAGTAACAGAGGGGTGTCCAGACAAGTGCTGCATGTCACTGTCTGAATGAGAGTAAGGACTGGTTATTTTAGAGACAGCAGCCTCTATCTCCCCATATGTCCTGTGGGGAGATTTGATGTCCATATCAGGGTTCCAACCCATGTTGTGGTCAAAACAGTTCTCTCCATGGTTGGGTGCAGAGTGTGTCGGGGAAAGCTGGTGGATCACTGGATCCTGGTGATCTGGAGACTCAGTAGGCCAGCTCTTCCTTGGAGGGTCCTCAGCTTGAGGGGAAAAGGAACATGGCTCCCTTGTTTGTTCTGGCTCCACCACTGCACAGTGTTCCCCATCAGTTCTCTCATCCATATCACCTATATCACCATCTTCTTCTTCATCCTCCTCTTCTTCATCCTCCTCCTCTTCCTGCTCCTGTTCTTCTGTGACTGAGGGAAGATCTGAGAGGATGAGATTAGGCTCACTATGGTGAGGCTCAGAGATGTCATCTATGTCCAGAGGTGGCAAAGCAGCAGGAGCTGGGGTTGGTGGTGCAGCTATGTCAAAGCAAGGCTCCTGAGGGTCTGGTCTGTGAACTGGTGTAGAAGGTTTAGGCAAGAAGCTGTTGTATACATTTTCAGGAAGGTGTTCATTACCCTCAGTGCCAGCAAGAGTTGGGGCTGGCACATCTGGTGTGGGATGGACTTGCTCTCGTCGAGGGGACAACATTCTCATTGGGGAGAAATAGGGAGATGACATGCACTCAAGCCTATCCATGGTTGCTGATTTGTCCTCTAGAGTTTGGGCAGAAGGTGATGGATTAAATTCAGCCGCTGGATCACTCTGCTGTCGGAGGAACTTGTCAGCCTCAGCCTTGAACTCCTCCTCAAGAGGCCTGCGGACGTCAGAGGATGCTGAACGGCTCACAAGTGGCAGCTGGAGGTTCTTTGCAGGGGTAGGGCAGGTGCCCTCTTGGAAACTCTGGGAGTTAGAGTATCTGCTGGGTGGACAACAGAAAGACAAGACATAAGAAAATATGTCACATTGATTATGACTATAAAACACTTGAAGCAATCAAAACAGTAACCATTTACATGTTTCAATACCTTTCAAAGAATGATGGGGAGCAGGCATTCATTGACATAGTCATGGCCGATGAGTTCTGGCAGTCCAGCCCATCCAACATAATGTCAGGGTAATCCTCTGCACTACAAGATGGGGTACGGGGAGTCTGCATTACTTCTTCAAAGCTGGGGCAGGAGATGACAGACGTTGGTGTGGGGACACCAGTTGGCCTGCTTTGATCTGGCCTGGGAGAAGCTGGAAGGTTCTCTTTCATTTGGTGGCCAGCCAGCCAGTCCTTTGAATTCTGACTGTCAGTGGGCTGGAACTTCCTGCTAGGTGACATCATTTGTGCTGGGAGACCCACATCCTTCAGCTTCTTCTCCTTAAGACCAGACTCCAGACTGTTGGATTTCTTTGAAAGTTCACTGCGGTTTTTCCTCACTTCCTCTGTGGATTTGCTTTTGTCTTTGAGTTTAGGGTCCCCTGTCTTGGGTCTCAGCTTCTCCATCTGCTTCATCCTTTCTTTATGTCTCTTGTGGCGCTCTTCAATCTCTTGGTCTTTTAGACTCAACATCTGGCCAAAGCTTGTCATTTGATAATCACCATCCACCAACAGTTTTTCACGTGGACGATTATCTTTCCGTACTGTGTCTTTGGACTGAGAGAGCTTTTCATTTTCATCTTTAACCTTAGATTTACTGTGCTCCACTCTGTTGTCTTTATCCAATGTATCCCGATTTCTGTCCTTTTTAATGTCAAATTTAGGACTTTCTTCTTTTGACCTGTCTTTCAGAACAGTGACCTGTGGGCTGTCTTTTAAACCTGACTTCACATCCTCTTTGGAGTGTTTAAATGACCCAAATCCATCTATGTATTTACTCTTCTCCTCCTTAATTTTTTCTTTATGTTTCTCCTTTTTCTTTTTGTCTTTTATTCTGTCACTGATGACACCACTTGATTTGTCTTTGTCCTTTTTGGACATCTCCTTTTCAAATTCCAAGGTTTTATCAAAGTCATCCTCGCCATCTCCCTTACCTCCATATGGGAATGTGTAAGGGTCTGCCTCTAGAGGCATGGGCTCTTTCTCAAAAGGTAAGCTCTCTCTGCGGCTGTAGGACTCTCTGATCTCCTCTGTCTTGTCACGTTTGTCTCCTTTGTCCTTTTTGACCTTTTCTTTCTCCTTGTCATGGCTCTTCTTAGACGAAGATGAAGAGGAGTGTCGATGCCTCTCCTTTTCTCTGAACTTGTCCTGGGGAGTAGATATGGACAGAGAGTCTCTTCTGTCCTCAGACATATCAGTCAGGCAGATGGAGTCATAATAGGAAGTAAGGACCGGCTCATGACCTCGGTCAGTGAAACTGTCTGAAGAGATTTCACTGTTTTTATCATTGGAGTCATCCTTGTAGTCATTCATCGCTTCCTCCTCCAATTTTTCCAAGAGAGACTTTTCATTCTCACCACTGCCTTTTGAGGGTTTCCTTTCCTTAGAATGATCCAGCTTGTCTTTATATTTGCTCTTTATCTTTTCCTCACTGGTGTCCCTTTTGTCCAGCAGCTTTTGCTTATTTTTCTTCTCTTGGTTTAAGTCCACTGACATTCTGTCTTTTCTTTCCTTATGTTTTGCCTCTGCAGAATCTTTCTTGTCTTTGTTGTGTTTCTCTAGGGAGCCTTTCCTCTCTTTGCCTGTGTCAAATGTGGCCTTTTCTTTCTTCTTTTCTTTGTGTTCTTTGTCTTTCGCCTTTTCTGTATTATGTTTAGCCTCTGCAGAAGATTTTCTCAACTTCTCTGAAGGGAAGTGATCAAGCTCATCCTGATCAGGAGTTGAATCCTTTCTGATGGAGTCGGACACAAGTGCAACACCACCATTGTAACTGTCCTCCTCATCATCACTTTCATCAGTGAATATATCAGCTATCTTGTACCACGTTTTCTCACGGATTTTCTCAGTTTTTCTTTCCTCCTT
>JAPZDX010000001.1:11845172-11859566 GCA_029783625.1 Naso annulatus | reverse complement strand
GACACACTTTCTGTTTTCAGATGCTCAAAGTGAAATACCACTTTAAAAGCACACATTGCACACACAATGATATACAAAATCTTCCACAGAAACTGGAAAACAGACGAGGCACTTACACACACATAGAAGGGCCTGAACAATGGATGGTTGTTGTTTGTTGTATCAGACAAGAAGTCAGCAGTCCAATTCAGTCTTGTTTTTGTCAAACGAAAAGATAACTCCTACATTCTTAATCAAGAAGCTCACCAAACACAACAAATCACCCACATTGCCAGAAAACGGCTGGAATATGTACGCAAATGACAGCAGCACTCTCACTTTGGTGCATGTGTTGGCTGATCAAATAGAATATGAATTTCATAACTCTGATTATTTTGCTATGATTAATTAAAAGGAGCTTCTCCAGGATCATTCATTTCATTTTCAAGGACAGACATAGAGGGGTATGCAAGAGAAAAATGATGAATGATAAAAATGTAGCAGGCTTCTCCTTTCATACAGGAGGGAAGGAATGTCTTTAATCAGATCACGTTTTTGGAGCGTCGGATGGCAACGCGTTTCTGAATTTATCAAGCAGGTGAGTGAATCTTTGTTGGTCACCTGGTGCTTATGTGGACATGAGGAAATGAGACCGGAAGAAGGTTTAAGTGTATTTATACCGGAGCTAAGATCACACTGCAAACTGTGTCATTTGGTATTTTAAGGGAAATAAAACAAGTTTAAATGACTTCAAGGCCATTGCAAATTAAGTGAAGTTAACAGTTTCCTTCAATTTATGTTGATGAATATTGTACAATTAATGAAGGTAATAAAATTCAGTTTTTGTTGAACTTTTTAAACAGGTGCTGATACAACATGGTGTCAAAAAAAATGCTTTTTTTTCTGGCGCTGTGTTAAGATGTTTCTAATGATTCATTTCCTTTCATTATAGACATGGGGCGCAATATCAAAGCCAGAAAAGTAAGATTTCTTCATTTTATTTTAGGAAATTATTATTTTTGAATTGAAAATTAAAGACTGTTATTGAATTGACAAAGAAAGGGCCTTCGTTTATATACAGAGAGTAAAGTGGAACATATTTAAAGACTAAGGAGAAATAAGAGAAGGCCCTACCATAGGTGTCTGTACTGTATGTAGGCTTGGAAGGAGGGGTTGGTATGAGGATAAAGAACATTTTTTTGTTAAAATTTTAGTTAATCTTTATTTAACCACGTTAGTCCAACGGAGAGCAATTTCTCTAGCAAAGAACACCTGGACAAGACAGCTGTGGGCAGAACGCAGCATCAAGATTTCATGGGAAGCATTCTCAAAAACAACAACCAAAAAAGAAAAAAAAGATGAGGTGGAGAGATACAACAAGCAGAAACAACAGGTATGTTATCTTCTACCAATTCCTTAAACTGTAACTAAAATCTGAATATAGTCTTTTAAAAACAGTCAGGTGAAAGTACAGAAATGGAAGAGTTCAGCTACCTAAGAAAAAAGTCAAGGAGAAACCTAAAAAGAGTCTCTATTTCATGATGTACTTCCCAAATGATTTCCCAGTGGTATTTATAAAACAGAAAAACAATTTTATTTAACTAGACACAAAATCGGATTGTGTAAGAATGGGGCTGAAATGAGATGAATTTATTTACCCTGTTTTAAGTTTTGAGTAATGTTGCTTTAACATGTGTACATATTGACATAAACTAATACGACTAGTCAGAAAACAACAAAACACTGAAAGACGCAACATTTTAATCTTAAATGTTTTGGACAGTTTCAATCTTTCAGGGGTTACTGCACACTGACAGGCCATAAATTATCAAGGCTTTCTTGGCTTCTCAATTTTCAGGCTTAGTTTCAGGCGACAGAAGAAAAAAAAAATCTGCAGATGTCAGACTGCAATCTCCTCCTGGGTTTTCTGTCTTTAATGTCTAATAGTTGAATAATATTCCTGGTTTATGACCAAGAAGTAATGTTAAGAAAGTCAATGTGAACAGAGAATAAGGGGAAGTGCATTGTGGAATAAACATAAACACAAGCGCACACAACACCAGTGCTGTGGGACATGCTATCCTGTGTCCTGTGCGTCCCTCCTCCAGTGGTCTCTAGGGACCCGTTATTGTGGCAATGAACAGGCCTCAATGGCAGGGACAGGGGTGTGAGCGTGTGTATATCCTAAAAACAGCATTTGCGGGTGTTTGTGGGCGTGCATGTCCACCAATTGCATGTTAACTGTTAATCTGTGTGTGTGTGTGTGTGTTGGGTTGGCCCTGTCTTTGTGTGTGTGTGTGTGTGTGCACTGGCTGGGGGGAGGGTGTCCAAGGAGGCCTTTAGAAAAGCCCTAATTGCCGTTCCTCTCCTCTCCACGGCCGTCACACCTTCCTCTGCGCTAAGGCTTTCCAGCCTCATCACACACACAGGAAACACAACGCTAATTAGAGACAGCACAACCTCTCCTAATCACGCTCTTACATGACTGTGACCAAAATGTCAGTGTGTGCATTGCAGGCATGTTTTGTGTGTGTGTGTATGTTTCTTTAGACAGAATGGGAGTCCACTTGCCATTTTTTGTTTAGCAGTAGAAAGTGAAAAAAGCTCAAGCTTAGAGTACAGAGGTGCAAATATGAGGGAGATATAACTCATAACCCCGAACCGGTATGCATGAGTTTAAAACTATACAGAGGTGCGCAATTTAAACTACATTAAACAAAACTTCCCATGCAAAGAAATATGTGTGCACATTTTCACATACACTGCACTACAGTGTACTAAAATTTTCTAAGGTTTTTTAAACTCTTGATAAATTTATTGATGAATGTGTGTTTTGCGAGTGTGTGTGTGTGCTTGCAAATTGTATGCCAGATCTGCACAACAAAGAAAAAGAAAAAGAAAAAGAAAAAAAAAAAGCCAGTGCTGTGCTCACTACAAAATGCTCGAATATAGAGGTGCACCGATCGACCGGTACACCAATCGATCTGCGCCAAGAGGTTTATTTTGTCTTAATAGGAGCCGGGCCGGACCCTCTCTGTTTAGCCTGTTACATGCATGTGCTGGTTCACGTTGCAGTGCATCAGAGCCCACAGCCACACACCGTATGTTACAGCCACAGCAAGTCAAACACAAACAGCATGTCGTCAGTATAAAGTTTTACACAGAGAGTTGAGGAGAAGCGCTACGTCAAAGTAGCTTCCTCATTTACCGCGGTAAGAACAGTAAAGTAAGGTTATTTAATCCCTTTCATCATGTTCATTCATCCGCCAGTATAAGCATCCTCCAGTCATTACGTAAATCTCCATTTTATACTCCTGGATCATTCACTCCGCCATCCACACTGCTCAGCTGGTTCAAGGAAGCCGGCCTCCACATACCAGCAGACAAAACCCAGACTGGATCCACAGACTGACTGGACTGGATTTGACTGACTGACAAAGTGAAACAGTTCTATTTAATTATATAATTATACATGTATTATATAAATGAATATTTTCTCTCTCTTTTCTTTTTGAGGGCCGTTTTCTGCTTGAACTGGATTATAGTTGTTTTGCAAATTCGGCAATCGGGACCGGCCAAGAAAGCTGCAATCGGTGCAACCCTACTAGAGTATTCTCTGGTCTAGTTCAGCTCAGCTGAAAATACAAAAGACCCAAACCCATGTGTACGTTTGCATGTTGTTGGTAGAGCCTGTTTGCAACCATTACAAACAACATTATCTTCACTTCAGCTGCCTCTCCTCTGCTTTGCTCCATGTTTGTGTCTAACAGGGTAAGTCTACATGTGGTCACTGACAATTTTGCTAGAGAATTACTTGAAGGTTGTGGCAGATTAACTATTCTGACCTGTGAAAAGAACTGACGGCCTTCAGATTTTTACATAATGGTTAAAAACATTCAATGATGGAAAATATTTGGTAAAAGTGACCCTCATTGAGAAAGCTTCTGATTCCAGGGTAGGAAGAAATAAAGAAGACAGGTTACTGGCACTGTAAGAGACATTGTGATATAGCATAACATATTCCATACTCCGTCTGTCTCCATTGAGCAGCTCTCAAACATTTAGTTGGCGTTGACTTTGAAGGAAAGATTGATAACAGGAACTTGCTTTTGGCAATGTCCATTTTCACTGACACAACAAGACCGTGTTAGGATTTAAGTGCTACAATATGTCTGACAACCAAAGCCTGTTAATACTGCAGAATTATTAGTTATGTTGAAAACATTGCATGGTCATTTATGAAGGGTATACACAAGGAGACGTTTTAAACAAAAGCATAATTGCTTTGTTTATTATTTTTCTTATTTTGTTTGAATTTTCTCATAAATGAAGCTGTTAAGCAAAATCATAATTAAAACAACTAATTTGTTAGAATTTACTAGAAAGGAAAAGCTTATGTGAATTTTTAAAATTTCTATTTCTATTACACAGTTTTTGCACTTAATGATTACTGACTTAACTGGTTGACTATCGATGCAGTGAACAGCTTAACATTCACATCCCAAAAGATCAAACCCTTCGTTACTGAGAAAGTCTATGGACATAATATGAGGAGTTTCTAAGCATTGAGAAACTTAAGAGCAGTGGTGGGTAAAGCAGTTAAGTCATCTCAGCGATCACTATGATGCTAAAATCTGAATTTAGCATTAACAATACAAGCATGATCTGTGAAAAATGAAGGGAGGCAATTAATTATGACGGGAAAAAACAATAACAACACAGAAAGCCAAGTTAAGAAGGGCAATGAGGTCATTAAAAAAGTAAACAAGGTTAAGGAAAAAATCTGATGCAAAAATAGTACTTTAAGGGTTTGTTTCTTTTGTCTCCCATTCAACTGTCAAGAGGAAGCTCTCGTGCAGCCCAAACCAGTCAGAGACATTCGGGTGCACTCAAAAAGCTGCCAAACAAACTCCTGATCTTCCTCACTTCTCTCCCAGCCATCCCCTACCCCCACACTCCGAGGCTGGAATTTCCTGTTGATGGCCCAGTGCAAACGCCCACTCTCTTACGGAAAACTTACTTTGAAGATTAGCACTAGAGACAGAGGCCGAAGAAAACGACAGAATAAAATGCATGCAATCTGGGAAGTTTGCACTGCTAGAGCACTTTTCTATTTACGCCACAGAGACAGAATACCACCACAATTACACACAAACAACAGTATAAGATACACAAATGTAACTGACGTGAACAGCAGGCTGGACCGAGGTATTTTAAGGGGTTGATAGTAAAGCCAGAATATTGGACTGGAGGGCAGAGATGAGTCATACTTCACTGCACTGGACAGGATTACACTGAATTCAATATTAAAAACTCTCTCATTATTTGCTTGGAATGTTTTAGAGACCAGGGTTTGTTCAAGAGGAGTTACACGTCAAGGCCGAGTTTCTTGCTTTACTAGTAGAAGAGTGGCTGCAAGGGGGTCCAATGTGGCGAGGCCGTTCACAAAACAAGGGATGCATTGAAGCCAGGGAAAAGGGAAAGATGATACACGCATGTGAATGTACAGCCCAACCCAGCCTACTCAGGTTTCCTCCACAAAGCTTCCTTTTAACCATGGCGCACCCAGCCCCCCTCCTCATCTTGCACACAGATGCACATCCCTCCTCAGTTTTATCCCCTACATACATTGCCTGGCAATATAAACGTCCTCTCAGAACTACCTTTTATGTTATGGCATAATGTTGCATATAATGGTTGGCCACATTAGGACTACTAGAGAGACTCACTACTGTGAGCCTTCTGTGTGTGTGATGTAATATCAGAGTGTTTTCAGGAAGCACTGGAGAGGGAACAGGGCATTGTATTTTTTCCTTCACCCGTCTATCTGTTTTTGTTCGCTTGAGTGACTCATCAAAAAAAGTCCCCGTGCACTCTTTTCTACCCATCTAAGGTCTGGCCAATATGAAAGCAGCCCTGGAGAGAGGAGGACAAAAGGACACACATGACATGTTAAGGCCTTTGGGATCTGGGTCAGGATAGTGAGCCGGTCCTCAAAGTCGAGCTTTCACTGGTAAGCGCCTCTGACAGACCGCAGCACACCTCACTTCACAATACCCGTTAAAATGACACAAATACTTACAAGAGGAGGACGCTGATTTCTGCAACTCAGTTGATTATCAACGTAAATTCAAGATTTCAAAAAAATGTTTACACTCAGAAAATGTTCTCCTCTTTGGGAATGCAGATATATGCACATACATGTGCGCACACACGTCGAGAGGCCACTGTGTGCGAGTGAGAATTCATTGTCAGAGATGAGAAGAAAAAGGGAGCACTCGTATGCAGATCGTCTGTGTAGAGGGAGTACAGAAGGGCTTCCCTTCACGTTAGAACATGGCTAAACAATCCCTCAGAAGCATGAGACACCAACGCTAACAAACACTGAGCTAACTAGTCAACAGGTCGCACGCAGAGGCACTAGTAAAACCAAGCAACACCAACAGATGTTCCGTGTGCAGTGGCCTGAATTTGACCCTGTTGGATTGTTAACACGGTCACGCAATGTGTCTGCTTTAAAACAGTGAACATGTGTGAAATTAATCTAAAAGCGAACACCTTGAAGATGTACAAATGGATAAAGAATCTCAATGAAATTCTTTAAGAGGTGAAAACCTGCCTATAACAAAAAGTAGGAAAGGAAGGTTAAGACAAGACAATGTTTACTGTCACTCTGATGGCAAACTTAAACCTTAGGAAAAAAAAAAACAAAATCTGGAAATAGGCCTAAGCATTTTATTTCTGACGCACTACTAAATCTGCTTGCCGCAGCTGATGGATTCGGCATCTAGGTCAGAGTGAATGCAGTGTAAAGAGGAGAGGCAGGCAGAACTGGTTGTTGTTGTACACTTTGGCATAGTTTTCTCCGTAAGAAAAATAGTACACTTCAGGTAAAATCTATGTCCACTGCAAAGGAACAAACAAAGCATAAGAACTAACAGTCGTGACATTCTGAGTGACATATTAAGCAGAAAACCAATTTTACAAATAAAATGGTCGTCTTAAGCTCCCTTGCCTGCACACTCAAACAGTCAAACACACTTTCCTTACACAACGGCAACGCTGAACGTGAGAGGGCTCAAGATAGAGCAACTGAGCAGGGATCCGGCTTTTGAAGCATAAAGGAGTGAGTCATGATGACCTACATAGGCTGTGGGGAGAGAGAGTGAGAGAGAAAGAGATGGGGGTGGGAGAGATTCCTTCCGCATATCAAAGTGTTTACTTGGCTCTGCATGAGCCTTCTCTCTGGGAGGGAGGGAAGGGAAAAAGGGAAAGAAAAAAGGGGGGGAGATAACGCAAGGATGGAACAGAAAATGAGAGGACAGGAAAGAGGGAGTTAAATAATACAATGGCTGTCACTGTTGTTGCCTCCCTTGATCTCTGCACTTCATGGCATACAGAGAGCCAAGCCAAAAACAACATATAAATAAATTCCCTAAATCTCCCCTTTAAGCAAAAACACAAAAATCTGAACTAGCACAGCCCTACAAGACTCGTGATGGGAGACAGTCAAGCATGTTTATGCTTCACAGACACACAGCAACCACCAATAATCAACCAGAAAGCATCCCCTGCATGCTTCAGGCATTTTCTTACAGGATAAATTATAGGCTTTGCAATTTAAATGTATTTGAATGCAGTGCAGCATCTCCATGATATCTCAGCGAGAATACACTCCAACACCAAGGAGACCAGCAATATTCCTGGTTGATCAATAAGTACTGCAGAGTGATCCAGTTCTCTTTAAAACTGAGCCGTGGATCTGGTTTCCTAATCACCTCCACCATTGCACCCTTTTCCTCCTCCTCCTCCTCCTCCTCCTCCTCCTCTTTTGTCCTGCCCACAGATTTTCCAATACAATGGCGCAGTTTTCACACTACATGTGGGCCTTGCTGGGTCAGCCTGTTCGGGAGAAGGGGGGGTGGGGTAGTTGATTCAGTTGGAGGCACTAAGGAAATGCAAAAGAGAACAAGGAAAAGTGGTAACACAGAGGGGAAGGCTAGCATTCTGGAAATGGGACAAGAGCTGAGTATTAAATCGCTGGGCCACTTCATTTGCAGTTGAAACAGATTCCAGATCAGAGTTTATGAGGCATTATCAGTGTTCTGCGTTGAGGCCCCGTACTGCAAAATGGTGAGATTACATTCAAAAAAATTTGACTTTACTTTGAAATTAAAGATGTGCCATGTGAACAGAGATGATCTTTTCAGAGAAATCTTTAGTTACAACCTTACTGACGAACACTAAGCAATGGTCAGAATACTTAGCATGTGCAGATGTACAAATTTTACGGGATAATAAAGCCTAAAAATATCTCATCACTATGTCTATACAATGAATTTTATAAAGAGAAAACATCGCAAGACAATTGTTAAGTTATAAGTGAATATATTGCAAAACATTATGTGGCCATAGATATGGCTGAAAAATCTGCAAAACATATGGAAATTATATTCCAGTTGACTCATTCGATGCAAAGGGACACAAAATTACTGAAAAACACAATCCTGTAATGCAGAGGCAGAGGCAGAACTCCTTGCACTCCACGGTGTCCTTTCTTTTTCTTTCTGTTCTGTGCTGCATCACCAGTAAATTCAGCCATGGGAGTCCTGCCAAAGAGCTGTAAACTGCCATCCACTAGAGGACGGCTGCAACCAAAACAACCAACTACGTCACCTCTATGAATACGCCTGTCCACTCTCTCAATCACACACACACACAAGCAGGGATTATCTCGGGATATGTCCCTATTATGACTCCTGGACCAAAAACATGATAATATAAACTAAAGAACTAAGTAAGCAATTGTCTGCATTTTTTGGCACTGGAGCTGCAATGATCAGATCATTAACTGATTAGTCAATTAAAAGAAAATTTGCTGACAACTATTTTGATAACTATTGTTTCAGTCATTTCTAATGCAAAAATGTCACTGCTAACTCCTGCTTCCTAAATGTAAAGAACGCTGTTCCTCTTAGTCTTTTCTGATCATTTACAAATGAAGACACCTTGGATTTTCGACTGTAAGTTGAAAAGATGCAATTTGAAACGGCCATTTTGGGCTCTGGGAAATTGTGATGAGCACGTTTCAGATTTTGTTTGACATTTTACAGATCACTCCTAAAAATAACCAGCAGATCTTTAGATAAATTAAACAATATTTCTTATGAGGAACAGGCTTAAAACGGCTTTGCCACCAACTGTCAGTAAGTAGAGGGGGTGAGACAGACACTGGCCTATACTGGCTGGGGACTTCGTAGTACAGGGGTGGAAAATGGGGCGACAATAGTGTGGTGAGTAATGAAGGGTTTGAGTGTGTGTGCGTGCGTGCATGTGTGTATGTTTTTGGGAGGTGTGTGGGTGATGGGCAAAGGGGAGATGAGGTTAGGGGAAAAGAGGGAGGACAGAAGAGGCAGCTGGGGGAGGGAATGCAAGGAGGAGGGGAGAGGCACTAAAAGGACTTGTGAATTATTGATGAGAGCCAGCAGGCTGGCCCTCAGTACTAATGCATGGACACACATACACACTAAAGGTGCACGCAGGAATTTAGACAGAGCATGGATATTGTTACACATTACATCACCTCCTCCCCTCGCTTCTTCTTTCTCAGCCACCACCCACAACCTCAGCCTCAATTTAGCCTGTCTGTTCTCTTGTCTTTTCACCTCAGCCTGTCTCCTGTCCTCTGTCACGCCAAAACCATTACATCTTTCACCCTCCCCCTCTTAAGCCTCCCCACCATACAGTCTGCTACTGAATATGACCAGATGATTAAAAAAACAACCTGCACTGCTCTTACATTAGCTCTCGACAAAATGCTTAAAATAACTTTACAAAATCATTAGATTTATGTTGTGAGCTAAGGTACACAATTTGGGGCATGCTAACCACAAGATCAGAGTTCATGTAGAGGCTAGGGAGCCTCTACAGAACAGAGCTCCAATAACACTGTGTGCAGGCCAAGCACAGCACATGGTGGTGGACCCATCCATTTCACAAAAACACAAAGGGAGGACTAAACCAAGGCGACTGCCACCCCTACTTAGAGCTCTGTGTGCGTCTTTGTGCCTGCGTGAGAGAGAGAGAGAGAGAGAGAGAGAGAGAGAGAGAGAGAGAGAGAGGGGGAGGGAGTGTGTGCGTCATGGGGCCTGAAGGAAATGTTGTGTCTGAGACTGGACAGCGAGGCAAAGCACAAGCGTGAAGCCAGTTAAAGAGGTAAAGTCAAATTAGGGGAACACTAAAATAAAATTCTGAAATAGTGTTTAGTCTGCTCTGTTTATTCATCACAAAATGAAAGCAGCAGCTTATTTTGTGATAGCACGATGTAGCTGGATACAAAACTGGATCGCATAAGAGCCTTGGCAATCAGTTCAGTCATCCGAGAAACCCCTTCACCCCAGCCGGAGACAAATACGGCAAATGCATTTATTCATATTTATGCATGCAATTTCCTGTTATACTACCTTTTCCTAGACAAGAACCGTTTTTTTCATACAGCATCCCTTTGCCAAGTCAGAACACAAATACAGGAGGAAGGGGAAAAAAGAAAACAAGAGCATGCAGTGGTCTTATCTTTTAGAAGATCTGTGTGCGCTGTGTGCGTCTTGTGCACATGCAGACTGAAGGAGCTCCGCAGTTAAATAAATAAGCATCTCTAAAACTCAAAATCACTGGTAATTCTAGAGGTTAAAACAAAACAGGCAGTTTGAAAATAGTGTGAATTGTCAAAATAATTTCTGCATGAACAAGAACATTTATTATCATTACTATTTGGTATGCTGATATATTTCAATATGAGTATTATTGGATAGAATTAAACATCTGTTTTTTGTGAAATTGCAGCAAAGACAGATGGTTTTTACTTTCTGAAAACATTTCCAGATGACGCTGGGGCACAGGCATATATTTTGAGTTTCCGTATGTGCCTATGCGAGCAGAGCACTGCATCCTGAACTGAGCGGGGCTAAGCTGACCTGCATACAGAGCTGCCTAGCTCTGCCTCAACATTGTTGTTGCCTGTAGAGCTCTGGTCTGCCCTTCCCCCATGCCCCTCTCTCTCTCTCTCTCTCTCTCCCTCTTGCTTTCCCCTCCCCCTGACTGCGGCAGGCAGGCAAGCAGGGCAGATGGTATCCTAGCAAGCAGAATGACCCTGGTGTTCCTGCCCCTTGTTTTGATCCTGCAGTCCTGATTGTCCAAGCCTAATCCTACACTAGCCAGAGCTGCTGGAGCGCTGCCAGCACTCTTATTAAGCACACAAAGGCTTTTCATTGGAGCTATGGTGCTAGCTAACTCATCAGCCTACACACACTCCCTCTGTGCCGTCACTCAGCTGCTTTCTTCCATCCTTTTCTCTCCAGCTTGCTTCTTCTATTGCTCACCAACTTGCTCTACCCTCAGAAATGTTGAGCTTCAACAGTGAGCCAGACTCTACCTGTACAATCCCTCTTTTTGCAGTCCAGACTGCTTCAAAACAGGCTCTCCATATCCTCTTCCTGCTTCTCCACTTTATTTTCTACCAATTTATGATAAGCTTGGGAAAACAACATCCAATGTAGACATTAGAGATTGTGGTACTGTTGGTATAGCAGTATAACACAGTAACTATGATAGATAACATATTCAAACCACTGGGAAAGTGGCTCTAACAGCATTAGGTATTGAATGTAGTCTGACCATAATGCTTTCAGTATATGGAGCATCAGTCTACAAATGAACCCAGAGTAAACAAGGCCAAATAATAAAATGATGATAAGGAATGGAGTATTCTCAGGCAATCAAAATTTGTAACTGGGACAAACTTGATATGTGATGGATGAGGAGATTGTAGCTGTTCTGCATGAGTGCATTTATTCTTTGCAGGGATTACCACAGGATAAGTCAAATTACTATACCGTCATGCTCTGCCTGTTAGACTGCAAAATTCCCCTTTTGCTGAGAATAACAACCTTTATTTCTCCAACTAAAGGTGAAAACATATCAAAAACACAATTCACTGTAAGTGTAGGGCACGGTTTAAATGTTTTATTCTTCCTTTTCCCCTTTATTTCTAGACAATTACACTCAGAGAAGTGAAAGTCACAACTGAGCTAAAAGCATTCCTCTTGCTTCTTAAAAAAATAATCCTACTCCTGATTCCACAGCAAGCAAATTAAAATTCAACACGGTCTGACTCCTCTCCACATTGCACATTCAACTATTAAAATATCAAGCATAGCTCCAACAAGATGAAGGGCTAGACAATTGTTTTTTAATGGCACAGAAATAACCAAAATCATGAAAATTATAAAAGCAACCATTAATTCACTGCAACTACAGTCAGGAGACTGTGGTTCGTTAAGGCATTGCATTTGTTTGTTTTCTCGGTGAGCTTAGCCATGGACTCTGAAACACTCGCTCATTCTTGCTTCCTCCTCCACTCACTCCTCTCCGTCTCTCTGAGCTAAAAATCAAAGATTATGACTGAGAATTCTACAGCAAGTTGCCTAGCAACCAAAGCAAGAAAGCCACACTACATCAGATCACATGAGGGACATGTGCATGCCCGTGCACACCCACACACACATTAGTTTGGGGTTTATGCTTCCTCGAAGCCAAATCCAGAATGACTGAAAAATAACAACACCTCACATCGCTTAAAATCTTCTACTTTCAAAATAAAGTTTAAAAAAAGCTAATTTTACTGTACTAATGTCAAAGGCAAGAACATGTTCATACTGAGGAAAGTCACAATTCTCTAATTCCAAACTGTATTCTTACTATTATGATCCATGTTTATATTTTCAAGGTCAAGCTGTTGCAAGTCCATTGAAAACCAAAAGTGGTATTTGGCTCAAACAACCGTTTTAAAGCATGTTGCTAGGTGAAGAGAAGCAAATAAATTATATACTAAAAAACAGGAACAATAACGGAGAGAGATGGTGAGACCAACAAAAAGGAACGCCTCGTAAGGCAGACACTCCTCAGTTTGAAGATGGGTCATAAAGAGTGCCGGATAACACTTTTACAGCTGTCTAGTTTTCCAAAACAAAAGTTTCAGTGCATAGTCCACTGCTGCATTGCTCAGCTCGACCAGATGTTGTTTGCTATGACATCCATTCGACGTCAAACATACAGCTAGTTCAAATATTAATCTCTAAGTTACTAGAATTTTTTTTGTCACATGCTGCTGTTAGAACTTACTACAGGGATTCTCTACAGGCAGTTAGCTTCTCAGCATGATCAGGTTGAGTCAATGCAGATGATGTAAACAGTTTCAACCAGACAAGCCAACCCTCTGTACTTAAGAATCCATCAGGCTCAACGATCAATAGGAGTAGGACCTGGCTTTGTGCTGCAGCTGCCGCATTGCAATAAAAGCCTCCGTGGCTCGGTCTGACCTGGCAAAAGCTAACACTGATAAAAAGGCTCTGCTGGATTACCACCAAACCCTGCCCTCTGCTCCTTTAACCACACACCGTAACTGTAAAATTCAGTCACATGCCACTCAATATGTCACACACTTTGCAGTAGTAGTGTCATGTGTATCATGCTTCAGTCATTGCAGAGGCTTGTAAGTGTGTGTGTGCATGTACGTAGATCTTACTGCAGTACACTGAGCCTGTCAGTGTACTGTCCTCCATGTTTCCTCTTATTGCAACCCATTACAGATGCTTTCATATATCAACAGCCATTTCTTGCTAGAGACCTGAGAGGATTTAAAATTAGTGCTGTGCAACAGTGGTAACCTCCCTGATATGAAGGGTATTGTGGATGTGTGTGAAATGCCATCTGTGCCAATACTCCCAATATTTATGCTGCAACATACTGTATTTTGTTTTAAATGTTCAAATGAATCGGAACGGA
Organism: Naso annulatus; assembly: GCA_029783625.1. Lineage (NCBI taxonomy): Eukaryota > Metazoa > Chordata > Actinopteri > Acanthuriformes > Acanthuridae > Naso > Naso annulatus. The sequence goes on along the minus strand of JAPZDX010000001.1, from coordinate 11,845,745 downwards.
AATTTTAAATTAAATTGTTTTGACTCAATGTCTGCTGAACTATCACCATAATTTGATGTGATGAATAAGACAAAACAGACTGTACACAGCAAATTGTATTTCTGCTCCTTTTTTTCACATTCTCAGTGAACTATGTGGACTATAGGAATATCGCAATGTGTCATGATGCGTATCGTACTGTGAGTCCTTGTCAATACCCAGCCCCAGTTGTGAGAGGAGGGAAAAAAGCAGATTAGATCCATTAGATTTTGGTTACCACAGAGCTTTGGCGTATTAAATCGTCCATCTGTGCTCTCAACATTCTGTTTTTCTACCTGGAGTTGTGCATAAACTACAGGTAACAAACTTTTAAAAAACAAAACTGTAAAATAATCAGTTATCAGTGTGGGGAATGAGAAGCAGCTAATTATCGGCAATAAATTTGGGCTTTAAAAAATTGTAGCCCATCCTTAATTAATTGGTGAGTTATATTTTGCTCTTGATGACTAAAAAAAGTTGTGTTTTGCAATCAACTCTGTCGTTGTTTACATGTGTCTAAGTTTAAAAAGCACATGTGAGAATGGATTGGGGGGG